>VDFB02126305.1:0-41629 GCA_007258455.2 Sequoia sempervirens
AAAATTATCATCACCCAATGCAGAAACACTCAATCATCATGCAAAATAAAAGGAGGGGCAATGATGACCTACCATGGATCAATGCGGATGAAATTCGAGCTCGAGGAGGAAACCAAACATGTCCTTAGCAATGAAAACTTTAATCAGCAGCGCTCCAATCAATTCACACACAAGCAATCCAAATCAATCCTCTAAGCACAAGTGAGAATTTCTAATCGCCATAGCAGAATCAAGTGAGCAATGAAATCATAATGATGCTTAAAATTCCCTAAATCTGCCCATATACCCATCTAAGCAAAGGTACCTCGGTCATTAATGTGCAACAAGACACTTCTGACAAATCCAGAAACCCAAGCTCAAAATAGAATTCCAGAAAATCCCAAGATATGCGGAAACACAGTTGATGGAAATCTGGCCAGAAATGGCGAATCCGAGGGATTTGGTAGAATGCGGGAGAAATCCTTGGGACCGAAAAATCAGGATCAGCGAAGCCAGTCCGGAGAATCCGGCCGAGGGAGCGGACAAAGAGCCAGGGCCTGAGAAAATCCGCCGGAGCTGGAAAATCCCGAATCCAGGTGAAAACCCGAATTTGGCTTAAAACTCAATTTCAATCAATTCTAGCCTCAAGGCAAGGTCAAAGCCAACAAGACCAACATGTCAAGACCCTAAGATGATGAGTTCAATAAAACCAAAGGTCAAAAGACATCCAAAAAGAGGGTCCCTACTCTAAATTAGAGTGATGTGTGCGCACAACATAGCATTAGGAAAGGATAATCTTTGATCAACCTATGAGGTCCCTAGGATAGTATTTTAGGTTAGGTTCTTGGTGAAAACTCAAAAAACATAAAAAACATTTGAAAACTTGAAAATCAAAACATTTGTAAAACAACCCAAAATCCAAAAACAACCTCAAAATATTACAAAAACACCAAAAACATTGAAATATTCAAAAAAATCCAAAACCACCCATCCTATTTCACTTTCACTCGAAATAAACTTCCATCCACAACAAACTGATTTCCATCTTCAACCTTTGACGAAACAAGTGGAAACAAGTATGGCACATCATAAAGTGTAGACGTAAACGTGAGAGTCATGAGTCTAGGTCGATAGGTAAACAAGTTGGTTACCTTTTTATATCAATAGCCCATCATCTCTTTAGTCTTAAAACATCTGATAATCATGTCCTAGGATGCATCCTTCCTACCATGGACATCAACATTAGACATCACCATAGTTTTAGTCTTGGCTAGAGGTATGAAGAACATTAGCTTGTTTATTTGTTTGATCATTTCTTATGATTTATCTTTTGTGCTCGTTCCAATGGCATCTCGACAATGTCTATCAAAAATGATTTAGAGAGAAAGGAATGGGAAATTGATCATCTTTTGTTTGCTGTGCTTGTTGGATTTTCTTGTAATATAAGCTTGGAAAATACTTGCTTTGTTAGGTGTGTATGGAAGATGTTTTGGACAACCTATTGACTATTACATTAGGAGGTTTTTCCTTTCAGTTTTTTGGTTTGAGATGTTTGAAACTTTTGAAGTATATCCTATCAAGGTTTTTGTATGTCAGGTGTGAACAAGAATAGTCCTCTCTATTTATTGAGTCAACATCCATCACACTAGATACAACTCCATCTTGGTTGTTTATACCTTGATGCATCGTATCTATGTGTTTTATCAAACATAAGGAAAGTTGTGTCATTCGTGCCCCAATCCATGGATAAGAAAAACATCATCACTCATCACCATATCTAATAAAGTCTCGACAACTCATAGACTTGTTATATTTCTGCATCTTCTTAGAATCAAAGGTGGATCCCTCTCATTCTTCTATCTTTTATTGCGCTAACATGGTATCATGACATTCAAAAATAATAATCAAGAATCCATCCTGCACCCACAAACCATTAGCATCCACACATACTACATAAACATAACATATCATTATAATAGGAAACATAATCCATTGCATCATCATTATCATTAAGTTGTTTAGGATAACATAAATTTTTTATTCTAAGCATCTTAATCCATCTCATTTGCATTATCATTATCATTTAGGTTGTTTAGGATAATATAGATTTGTTATTCTAAGCATTTGACCACATTACATAAACATCCATATACATCACACATTACATATAGATACATACATCATGACATCATCATATCACATGAAAAATATCACTAAAAGTAAATGGATCCGTACATACATCTTGCATCATCATAACATATATAGATAGAATATTAAAAAAGAGAAGCACAATCATACATCACATTTGCATATATATCATACATTGCATACATCCATAACATCACATCATAAGCATTAATAAAGATACATACATCCATAGCATATCATATGCATTCATACATCCATAAAGTCTCAAACCTCTGAGAAAGCATGATCACTGTGACATTCCTATTGTCTGGGCGACTGGCAGTTTAATAACCTTGTGTTTTGCTCATGTCGCTGAGATAGAGTTGATGTCTTGCCGAATGAAGTCTATCACTGTGACTTAGATGTATTCGTTGTGACCTTTTGTTGAGTGGAGACATCTGACCGACATAATGTTCTTATCGGGTCTCGGGGAGAAGTCCCAGCGACAATGGAAGGTCTCGTCGACATGGATACACTTGGGGTCTACGTGGTGACTCAAAGACTTCGGTATGAAGTCTTGGTGACCAATGGAGAGTCTCACCGATAGTTGTATGGCTTCAGAGTAACATAAGAGATCTCAGTGAAAGCTCTTGGCAAAGGTCAAATGTTTTGCTGACTCGGTAAGACATGGGTGCTCGATGTGAGGTCTCAGTGAAAGACAAAAGTCTTGCCGATTGGTGATTGGGGCACTCAGTATGACTTAGGACCTCGGTATGAAGTCCTGGCGAAAGCGATGAGTCTCGCCAACTGGTGGATACTTCAGAACAACATGAAGACTTGGTGAGAGGTCTTGGCGAGAACGGAATGTCTGGCCAACAGAAGACTTTGGGGTAACTTGAAGGCATCAGTATGATGTCTTGGTGAAGAGTGATTGTCTCGCCGATGGGAATCCTGATGTAGGTATAACGTCTCAGCGAAAGCGATAAGTCTTGTCGACTGTTTGGTGCTCGGTATGACTTGAGAGGCTCGGTGTGAACTCCTAGCGAACTCGATTGTCTTGTCAATGGGAATCCTGACGTCGGTATGACTCTTGGTGACTGCTCAGTGTTCGGCATGACTTGAAGGCTCGGTATGATGTCTTGGTGAAAGACATTAGTCTTTCCGACTACACTTCGGAATGACCTTTGAACATCGGTATGAAGTCTCATCGAATGGCGATTGTCTCGCTGATGAGAATGCTGAGGTCGATGTGAGGTCTTGGTGACATGGTGAAGTATTAGCAATAACTCTCTCTAGACTCAATGTAACCTCTTACCGATAGGGATAACTCTTGGCAATATCAGATACTGGCTGTGTTGGCATCGGGGAGACACGGTTAGTGTCTCACTGACATGCCAACACAAGTTGAACGCCCTTGACCGTTTGAAGACTATCTGACGTGGTGCGATTTGGACCAATAAGAGAAAGCAGGATGTGAACCATTTTCTAAACCATTTTTGTGTGGAAGTTGGATAACTAAAACACAAGGAAGTGGAAACATCTAATGATGCTAGGCTAGATGATTTGTTAGTTCTGATTCGATAGTTGGAAAAGAACGATTTCATAGAGCCTGTAGAGAACGAATGTAAAAAAAATGTATACATTGGACGTTATGAAGTGGGTGCTCATAAGCCAAGGAGCTAAAGAGCCGAGAGCCAGAGAGAGATAGTGAGGACCGAGTGGCTTGCTGAAAGGCTGAGGCCATGAGGTTGAAGCAAAGGAAGAGAGAGGCAGAGTTGTGTTGGAATCTCTCTTGATTATGAATGCCATGGATGATCTCTCTGGGAGATTTTGCTACCAGTTGTATCTAGAATGAACAAGATGTAATCTCTGAAAGGCTAAGAGCCTGAAACTGTATTGTAACTTTCTGTTGCTGAATAATACAATGGATCGAACTTTGGAGAGGGGTTTTTTAGCCGAAAGGGTTTTCCCCACATAAAATCTTTGTGTTCTGTTTTCTGTAGTATCTTTCATCTGTGTTGTTGCTTGTTGTTGAATTTACATGTGTTTCTCTCAGAAGGATTAATGTGGGAAATAAACTATGTCTGTTTCTGCTTTAGGATATAGTAGTACGTGTCTTTGAGGCAACCTAATCAAAATTAAAGTTACCGAAGGCACTACTGTTTGGAGTTTTCATTAGATGTGCTCCCTTGATTTCCTTACAAGTGGTATCAGAGCCTTCTTCTGGTTGTTGGTTCTGGATATTTCTCCTATGAAGATTTCTTAGCTTGAGGGGCTGGAAGAAATCTAGAGAAATGGATTGATGTATTGATCCTTTGATGAGTGGAAGCCTTGTGGTATTTTGAGACAACATGCAACTTGAAGGATGGTCAAGATGGAGAAGGGAGTTGATCATGTTGTTTTCTTGTGATCTATGTCTCCTAATTGGTAGCGGTTTAACCTTGGTGTATGAGGTGGATTTACTTGCTCCGTGGCTGTGTAACAATAAAGCTTTCATATTGGGTGTCTGTCTGAGAGGCTCCTTGATGATATGAAGAAGCCTAGTTTGTTTCTCAACCATGGAAGAGAGTGCTTATGCTAGGTGGTGTTTCTTGGTGTTGGAAGGCACAGTTTCCTGTTAACCTTGAATACATAAAGGCTATGAAGTTAATCATTAGATGATTTGCAATCTTCTGGAATAGCCTTTTCTCTCTTTCTCGGATGCATGTACATGTTGGTGGTTTTAGGTTTGGCCTGAAAGGGGCTTGGATTTTCTTGAACTGCTGATTCCTTTTTTAAGGATGTCTTGTATTTGCATGGATTAGTGCTTTTGCAGGTTTTACATGGTTAAGCAAAACTTGTGGTTATGTGGAGCTGTTGATAAGTTATTTTCTAGAGCTTGACTTTTGGGGTGTTGCTGGATGAGATAGTTGTAGTTCTGCATGCATGATTTGTGCATGGTTTGAGAAGGTGTGATTTCATCTCTGCATGGGAGTGTTGGTACGTGATTTTTCACTCAACATTCTTGTGGTGATGCTTGTGGGTTTCTTGAGTATGGTGCTCGCTGTGGACATGATTGGCAAATCAGATTTGGCGTGATCTAGTGTTTGAGTCATGTTGTCTACGTGGTTATTCTCTTTGAGATCTCAGTTTTGCATTTCCAATGCGATGATGGGTTTGCATGTTTCTATTGAATGGATCTACGGGTTGTGCAATGTTGCAGGCTATCTTTACCTACATAGTTGTTGTGAGACAACTCGGAAGTGGATTGTCTATATCCACGAGGTTGATTCATTGTTGGTGCAAACTTGTTAGCTGGCCTTGTCTGTGGTCACTTGTGCATTGGTGTGGTGTTTTGAGATGAGAGGATAGATACTATTGAGTACCTAAATAGTTAGTTATGGGAACCTGTAGCAGGTAGTCATGGTGCTTGGAGAGCTCGGGTGTCACGTTTCAGTGGGAGCTCTAGTAGTGACTGTGGATTCATCACGTGGTGGTAGTAGACTGGTGACTGCGCGGCCATTTGCAGGAATCAGCAGGGGAGGGCGCAAATTCACGGACACTACGAGGACGGGGCAACGCGGCGCTGGATGGAGGACAGAATTCGCGGCGGAATTGGCGGAAACGCGCTGGGTTTGCGGGCAACCGGAACCGCGGTTCGCGGATGCGACGGAATTTGCTGGTCGAGATAAGAGTGGAAAGCACGACAATAGCACGAAGCGAATTCATACAGTATTGTTAGGTACTTTGATTATTTGCTTGGTACTTTGTGATAGTGTAGTAAAAGCGGTTGAAGTTTATGCGAGATGATGTCCGATTACTGTACTCATGGATACATGAAGAATAAAGATGAGCTATCTTTTCTCTTACTAAAGGGAGAAGTATCAGCACTTGTTATTCTTGAGTGAAGTTTTCAATAGAAAGTCAGAGGAAGCCTACACCTTGGTTGAACATGAGGTTCAATAAAAGAGACCTATGAGGAGATTTCTCTTGGATTATTCATGATGACGTATCTTGAAGGGTATTATCATTCCCTCTTGGTCTACTTTCGGCAATTTATTTGAAAGGTATTTGGCCTATTGTATTTTTCAAATCGATGTGTTTTATTAAGTTCCACTTTCATGATATGGATCTTGAATTGTTGTCTAATGGTTACGGAGGACTCATAGTGGAAGTTAATACGGTTGTTTAATCTCCTTATTTGCTAATGAAATTGGTAGGAGATGTTGTATGGGCTGATTTCTTGAAATGGGAATGTAAAATGGATTTGATCTTCTTTAAGAAGCTTGCATCCATGTTTTAAAATTAGGTTTGATCTTGGTGATTGAGCGAATGGATCTTTATTAAGGTTTTCTTTTGGGATGCAAAGAAGATCATTCTTGACACAACTGGCTATTAGAAGTGTATGTAGGAGGATGCTCTACAGGAAGATGATGTGCAGAGTTTCTCTCTGTGGCCATGAAGGTTTGTGGTGAGAGAAATGTTTCTTGTGGTAGGTTGTTGCAGGTTGTGCATATCATTATGGATTTTTTATTTATTTTGGTACTACAAGGTTATATTTTCTATGTGCTGGTATTGGTAGACTTGTGATGCCTTTGATCTTTTAGATTTGGATTACTCAGGCAATGGGAGTTCCTGTATGTGTCTTGTCTTCTTTGACTGGTTGACACTTGGAGCTTGTATTTGCTGCTAATGAGTTGGTTATGGATTGGCATAAGTTTACTAATGGTGATACCTTCAAGGTATGTGAGATTGGATGGAATAACATGAGCTGTGGGTGCTAGTTCCAGTTGCATGGGTTATCAGTTGGATGGAAGCAGTCAGTTTGATTGGTGTTCTAACTGATGTTTAGTATCTTGTTTTTGGATAATGACTTCATTGTTGTGTTCTGATTGAAGCTTTGAAGTTGATATTGCTTTTGTATAGCATTTGAGAATAGTGAAGTGGTAGCTGTATCTTGTTGATGGTATCACTGGGATCTTTTGCTTGTGGTCGTTGGAATGGTGCTTATACACCTTGGCATTGTATTCTTCCATAGGTGGCATGTTGGAAGATGACAAGATTGTTGCCTGAATGGTGGACATCTTGGATGTTGGAGCATGAGAGCATGTTTGAGGTCTATGTGGTTTCCTGGGAGGCTGTGATCATTTGTATTTTAGTTGCCTTGTTGGAAAATGAGTTGTAGTTGGATTCCTAGTCTTTGTTGCAGATTATCTAGTGGACTGTTATCTGTGGAGAATTGTTGGTTAGGTGTCTTGAGTATTGCAGGGTCTGAACTGGTGGAGCTAGTGTGATCCTAGTTTCTGGTTGCTTTGGAAGTGCCTGTGTGATCTTCGTCAAGTGGGAGATTGTTGGAATTATTGCCTTAATATCATAGGCTGAAACCTCTGAGAAAGCATGGTCACTGTGACATTCTTGTTGTCTGGCTGACTGGCAGTTTAATAACCTTGTGTTTTGCTCATGTCGCTGAGACAGAGCTGATGTCTTGCTGAATGAAGTCTATCACTGTGACCTAGATGTATTCGTTGTGACCTTTTGTCGAGTGGAGACCTCTGGCCGACAAAATGTTCTTATCGGGTCTTGAGGAGAAGTCCCACTGACTGGAGAATGTCTCACTGATAGCCTATGGCTATCAGGGTAACACAAGGGTCTCAGGGAGAAGTCCCAGCGACAATGGAAGGTCTCACCGACAGGGATACACTTGGGGTCTTCGCGGTGACTCAAAGACTTCGATATGAAGTCTTGGTGACCGATGGAGAGTCTCGCCGATAGTTGTATGGCTTCAGAGTAACATAATAGATCTCGGTGAAACCTCTTGATGAAGGTCAAATGTCTTGCTAACTTAGTAAGACATGGGTGCTTGATGTGAGGTCTTGGTGAAAGATAAAAGTATTGCCAACTGGTGATTGGAGCGCTTGGTATGACTTAGGACCTCGGTATGAAGTCCTGGCGAAAGCGATGAGTCTCGCCAACTAGTGGATGCTTCAGAACAACATGAAGACTCGGTGAGAGGTCTTGGCGAGAACGAAATGTCTGGCTGACAAAAGACTTCAGGGTAACTTGAAGGCATCAGTATGATGTCTTAGTGAAGAGTGATTGTCTTGTCGATGGGAATCCTGATGTCAGTATAATGTCTCAGCGAAAGCGATAAGTCTTGTCGACTGTTTGGTGCTCGGTATGACTTGAGAGGCTCGGTGTGAATTCCTGGAGAACTTAATTGTCTTGCCGATGGGAATCTTGATGTCAGTATGACTCTTGGCGACTGCTCGATGTTCGGTATGACTTGAAGGCTCGGTATGATGTCTTGGCGAAAGACTTTAGTCTTGCCGACTACACTTCGGAATGACCTTTGAACATTGGTATGAAGTCTCATCGAATGGCGATAATCTTGCCGATGAGAATGCTGAGGTCGATGCGATTTGAAGTCCTCGGTGTGAGGTCTTTGCGACATGGCAAAGTCTTAGCGATAGCTCTCTCTGGACTCGATGTAACCTCTTGCCGATAGGGATAAATCTTGGCGATATCGAATACTGGCTATGTTGGCATTAGGGAGACACGGTTAGTGTCTCACTGACATGCCAACACAAGTTGAATGCCCTTGATCGTTTGAAGACTGTCTGACGTGGTGCGATTTGGACCAATCAGAGAAAGTAGGATGTGAACCGTTTCTATGTGGAAGCTAGATAAATAAAACACGAGGAAGTGGAAACATCTAATGATGTTGGGCTGAATGATTCATTAGTTCTGATCCGATAGTTGGAAAAGAATGATTTCATAGAGTGTGCAGAGGAAAAATGTAAAAAAAAACATATACATTGGACGTTCTGAAGTGGGTACTCATAAGCCAAGGAGCTGAAGAGCCGAGAGCTAGAGAGAGATAGTGAGGACTGAGTAGCTGGCCAAAAGGCCAAGGCCATGAGGTCGAAGTAGAGGAAGAGAGAGGTAGAGTTGTGCTGGAATCTCTCTTGATCATGAATGCCATGGATGATCTCTCTGGGAGAGTTTGCTACCAGTTGTATCCAGAATGAACAAGATGTAATCTCTGAAAGGCTAAGAGCCTAAAATTGTATTGTAACTTTCTGTTGCTGAATAATACAATGGCTCAAACTTTGGAGAGTGGGGTTTTTTACCTAAAAGGGTTTTCCCCACGTAAAATATTTGTGTTCTATTTTCTATAGTATCTTTCATTTGTGTTGTTGCTTGCTATTGAATTTACATGTGTTTCTCTTAGAAGGATTAATGTGGAAAATAAATTGTGTCCGTTTCCACTTTAGGACATAGTAGTATGTGTCTTTGAGGCAACCTAATCGAAATTAAAGTTACCGAAGGCACTACTATTTGGAGTTTTCATTAGATGCGTTCCCTTGATTTCCTTATAGATACATACATCCATAGCATATCATATGCATTCATACATCCATAAAGCATGAAATAAGAAAAACATCACATCATAAACACCGCATTGGAGCCATCTCATATATATATATCAAAAACTGAAATGTCATGATACAAATCAGAATCAATGTGTAATATCATCAAAATAATATAAAATATGAAAGGTAAACCACTCTTTACATCTCCAAGTACAGAGTTAGGGAGATTTCTTCTTAGATCATGAAGCTTCACATCATATGACTTCATCACATGGTATGTTCTCTTCATTCGATCCTTGTACTTTACCATACATCCTAATGGGGAAAAAAGCATATATTCATGTTTGTTGGAAAGGATTAATTAACATGGGAGAAGGCACATTAAATCATGTACTTTATTTTTCATCCTTGTCAACCAATCTCATTTCTACATATCCAATTGCACATATTGGAGCAAGGAAGACTATTGAGCTCACACCTAATTATGTGATTATCAAAGATTTGGAGAGTAGATATATCATTGTTGTTGGGATGTTTGATCATATAACTCTCTTGTAAACCTTTTAACATTTTTTCATTGATGATGTTTCAAATCCTTTGACTAATACTTACACAAATGCACCTAGTGTGAATTATATTTATGAGGATAATTTTGGTCACTTGAACCTTGGTGTTCTTGAGACTTATGTTGAGCTTATCTTTCACTTATAATATCTTTAAAGATCAATGCTGTCATGGTTTCTATTACTTCAGTTAACCAAGATCATTCTTGTCTTCTCAATTTAACTTTGTGAGATGACTACTTGACATGTATTGTCAGTATCATATTACATATTTTGAGGATAAGCTTGAGGATATTCATTTCCTCTTTTATGAAAATTACAACACAACTTATATATCTAATCATCTTTGTCTTTAGAGATTATTATTCACAAGTCCTCATAGGTCTTTGGATTGATTACACCTCATTACATTGCGACATCCTTTGATTCTAACATGTGGACACTTGAGCAAGTTGTATAAGAGAAAATTTGCACCCTAGGTGTAATTCCCCTTTTTTTCCTTATTACACTTTAGAAAACATAAGTCAGAGGCTTAATTTACCTAAGCTTGCTAATGGAAATCCACTTGGTGCCTATTTTGTGTATTGGTGGAGGTGTTTCTATTGAGGATGCCCGCACGGTGCACATACGTCCTCGCGGCACACTTACGTGCCTGGCAGATTCCTATGGCTGAGCCAACAGAGGCGTTACTCTTCCCATTGGCAGCGAAGTTGTAACGCCTCCTTTGGCCACCCGACCTAAATACGGCCGTTTCTTTCCCCATTCCTTCATATTCAAGCCTTTGAACTTGCTTTATAGGTTGGAAAAAAGGTTGGATAGAAGTTGGATGAAAGATTGGCAACACTCTATATCACTTCAAGCTCATTTTGTACTCACATACCAACATTCCAAGGATTCCATAGCAACCATATCTCACTCCATCACATCGGTAGAGAAAGTTTGGGACCACACCATTGCAACATAGGTTTGAGTTCCTCTCATTTCTCCTCCAAGAAGCCTTGAGTGCTCTTGGTGGAGGTGGTAAGCTTCCCTCTCCTCTCCTCCATCATTTGGTTGAGTAGCATAGTATTGTTTTTGTAGTGGTTGTGTTTATCATTTCTTTATCTCCTTTCCATTGGCTATCCATGGAGGTGGGAACACCTAGACGAAGGTCTGACTGAGGTAGACCCCTATACAGCCACCCCCCAACATTCTCTCTCTTGCTGTGTGTAGGTGCGTGAGCTCTTGGAGGATCGGCTGGCGAACGAGTTCATTAGTGAGATTATCCTCATCTTTATCAATTTTTCTCATTTGCTTTATAACATTAGGGATTACTTGGTTTATTTAGTCACATCATTTTGGCCTTCTAGTTAACTAGCTAGGCTGATAAGTCATTTTAGTGTGTTTAACCTTGTCTCGGCTGTTGTCAAACCGTATAGACTACAACGTGTTTCTGAGATGCCAGTGTGCCGCGCTGTCGTCTGAAGTCTGCACTGACGTCCTTGGGTAGAGAGCTCCTTGAGGTGTAGAGTTAGACCTGAAGATCGACTCGCATAGCCCCACATTGAAACTCAGATTGCAGAGTGATCATAGGACCCTAAAAGTCCTCATTATTCTCATCCTCATACCCTAAACATACACTTATCTGAGGTAAGTTAGGGTAGCCTCTCGCGTCTTGACCCTCCATGACCTGGGGTCTTGCATGTGGTGGTCCCCCTCTCTTACATTTTTGGTGAACATGACATGAACCATTTTGGTTCCGTTCTTGCGATACTGATAGTCCCTTTCCTCGTACTCTAGGAGTGTTGTAGGTGTGAGTGTTGTAAGGCTGTCGCCTTGCAACCCAACCTACAACCCCTAGGTGGCATAGTTGGAAGGTTCCAAAAGTATTGCATGGTGAAACCTTAATTGGGTCACCATCTTATCCATTAACCTTTAAGGAATCTGTGAAAGAAATGTCTAGTGTGCATCATGACTTCATTCCTGCATCAAACCATCCCCTCCGAGCAGCCTGTGGAGAAAAGTGTTAGTATAACCTTTACTTCACAGGACTTGCCGATGGGCTTTAATAAGAACCCATCTCCCCTCTATATTCCTATGTGGATCAATGGAAACATCGTAGCCAGTGTTCTCATTGATCTGATGTCACAGGTGAACATAATAACAAAGGAGATTATGCTTATAAATTTTTTACATAAGGATGGATATGATGCTCTTGAAAGTTTCATTCACACACACAACGACCTTTCCGTCCCCCCTTTAGGTAGCACTACCCTGTCAGTCTTGGTCGGACCTAAGACCATGGAGCTCTTGTTTGATATCATTCCTAGGTCCAAACTCTTCTGTGTAAAGTTGGGTATCCCTTGGTTAGTAGCGATGAACATGGTACTCTCTATTGTGCATAAGTGTCTAAAGTTTATCCATAGAGGTTCTGTACATGTGATCCATGACACCGGCTATCGACAGCTAGTCGCACGTGACAGCTACTCCTTTGATCACCCATGGCCTGTGCCTGTGGGTCCCCTTCCGCGTAGGATGAATCTTTTACACAAGACATATCAAAATTATAAGAAAGGACGTTTGAGGCTGAAAGTGAGGTACCCTCCCTTGCCTTACGCTATTTCATATAGGGCCTGCTTGAAGGCTAAGAACAATGCTGTTAAGGCTTGAAAGAGGAAAGAAGAGAAGCAGTCTCATGATCCTCCTTCTTCCTCTTCCACTACCTCGCTTGATGCTTCTTCTCACTTAGCTGTGGTACCCTCAAGTTTTGCTCCTTCTTTGTAGGGGAAACCTTCAGTGTCCGCTTGGTGAAAGCCCAAGTGTCCCGTGTTTAAGCTTCCTATTCTGCCAACGGAGCCTAGACCCATTTGGTATGAAAAGAAGAAGATCCTTCGACCACCGTGGCCTCCTACTGTTCCTCCTCAATCCTCCTTGTCTCGACCACCGCGGCCTCCTACTGTTCCTGCTCCTAAGGCAGTGAGCAGAAAGAGGCCCGTTGTCGAGGCTCTCGAGTCGACTCCTCCTGTCGCTCCTCAACCTGCACCTCCTGCTCCTGCATAGGAACCTATTCCTCCACCCAAAATGACCATAGTGGACGTCCCTATGGTTGAGCAGGAAACTCCTATCCCTTTGCAAGCTGCGGCTTCTAACTCTAAGAGCCATAGGAACCACATTGCACAAGAGTGCAAGTGCTGGCGAAAGGCTCTCCTAGCCAAGCAGGCTGCTTGCAAACAAAAGGAAGAAGAAATGACTGCCCTTGCTTCAGGGCCCTCTACAGCGTTGTATTCCTCTACTCCTGTTGTGTCCCTTCTACCTGATCCATTCCTAGTTCTCGTTGCGAGCACGGAAGAACCTAACCCTAATCGGGTACAAGTGTTTCTCGCTCCTTTAGTGGAGCCACCTTTGCTGATGTCCATTCAGGATATTCAACCCTTCCCAAAACCCGTGGATATGGTTAACACTTCAGTCGTATCCACTGCGGTTCTGTCCTCTTCCTCCTCTGCACCTCTAGCTTCATCTGTGGGGAGTTCATCTCCTCCTACTAAGAAGAAGGCATGGGCTAGTCCTTCTCACGATAAAGGACATAGGAAGAGACCACCTTCGTGAGGTGGCCCTGTAATGACCTGTTCTATCCTTGTGACAGAACTAGTCCTGACCTCTCTTGAGTTTGTCACCGCTCTCAAATCGTTCGGTGAGCCTAGTGGTGGATCTCAAGTGCAACCCATCCCATCTACTAAAGTAAGACATGGCAATCCCATGGGGTGCATGTTCAACTCTATGGATGAGGTCCTGACCCTGTCAGCGATCTTTGCAAAATTGTTGACTTTGACTCCACAAGAGTTCGGTGGAGAGGACCTTGAGGGGCCCTCTTCCTTGGCCCTTGTTGCGGGAGGGTCAGATGCCCCTCCTCTTAACATTTCACTTTTGTAGACTCATCCTCCTTCCCCTTATGAGGATTTGGATTGGAAAGCGGATGACCTCTTGGGCGAGCAGTGTTAGGATGAGGCCCCCTTTTCCTTTTCTTGATCTTGTGTGCATGTGTGTGTGTTTTGTGATGTGTTCCCCCGTACTCATGCTATATGTGCCTGGATGACCCTCGTTACCCTTGTTGATGCTTGGATATAGGTGTGGTTTTTGTGTCGTAAACCTTCTTCTATTTGTACCTTCATTCTTCCATGTTTGTGCTTATTTTTGATAAATTGGGGACAATGCAAAGCGTCAGGGGCATTTAGGCTTCCCTTCCATGTTGACCCAATTTTTTATTTTTACTTTGTTTTCTGTGCATTCTTCTTGATCTGGTTGGGGATTGATGATCTTTCGCCTTGCATTGCGGTTACCTACTATTATATGAGGTCGGACAAATCTGAACTTGCTAAACTAGATCCCCCTGTGCCCTTTGTTTGTGCTTTTCACTTTTTCTTTATCTTTCTCTCTTCTTTGCTTGAGTTTTCCCTCCTATGTGTGACAAAATTCTTTAACACTTCAACTTTCATAAAATGAATTCACTGCGAACAAATCTTTTCTTGAAAGTCCTCACAATTTTCCTTGGAAGCGCATTCTCAACTTGGAATCCTAACGAAATGTGTTTCCTTCATCACGGGTTCATAAAGAAAGGACTTGAAGACCTTCCTCCGTAGTAGGAATTGTTTGACTTCCCCTCATGTGGGAGCATGACCTCCCTTTTCAAATTCCTTGATGAAGTGAACATCTTTCGAAAGGATCCCTTGATGACGAATCACTCTAAGGTGGCAACTTTTGAACTGCGTGTCCCTTGAGTGGACCCCCTCTACTTCATGGTGGGTTCCTCAATGACCCTTTCTTCAAAAGCCTTTGTAATGAATGGGCTCTTGCATGTCTAGTTTGGGGGCAACCCGACTAGACTTGTTCCATTCATCCTTTTTGTGTCTAGCTTGGGGGCAGCCTGACTAGACAGGTTACTATTTCAAACTGTGCGTCCCTTGAGTGGACCCCTCTCCTTTTGAAGGGTTCTTGAGGGACCCCTTTGAAAGTTTTTTCGGTCTACGTGACCGACTGCTTTAGACATGCTCTATCTGCGGGTAGACGTGTTGTCACTTTTAGATGTGTTCTATCTGCAGGTAGCAGGTGTTCTATTTGCAGGTAGACGCATCGATGCTTTAGACATGCCCTATCTGCGGGTAGGCATGTCACCGCTTTTAGATGTGTTCTATCTGCGGGTAGACGCATCGACACTTTAGAAACGCTCTATTTGTGGGTAGACATGTTGCCTCTTCCTGACTCTGTGGAGTTCGCTTCCTTCGGGCTTCCTCCATGTGAGAGATCTTGGAGGTTGCCTCCTTGTAGGTCTATGGGCCTGCAAGGCGCTTTGTTGTTCCAACTTCATAGTTCCGAGCAGCTATGGAGTCCTTTCTTTGCCCTTCATCTTCGGGTTCGCCAGATCGCAGTCTGCATCCTTGATGGTTCATGTATACTTTTCTAACCCTACTCTCTTCTTGATCTAATTTACTGAGCATTCATCAGTACTCGTGCTCACTAAAGTGGGGGAAAAATGTATAAGAGCGAATTTGCACCTTAGGTGCAATTCCCCTTTTTTGCCTTATTACACTTTAGAAAACCCAAGTCAAAGGCTTAATTTACTTAAGCCTGTTGATGGTAGTCCACTTGGTGCCTGTTTTGTGTATTAGTGGAGGCGTTTCTATCAAGGACGCTCGTGCGGTGTGCAGATGTCCACGTGGCGCGCAGACGTCCATGCGACACACAGACTTCCACGTGGCATGCTTACATCCTTGGCAGATTCTTGTGGATGAGCCAACAAAGGCGTTACTCTTCCCATTGGTAGTGAAGTTGTAATGCTTCCTTCAGCCACCCGACCCGAATATGGCCGTTTCTTTTCCCATTCCTTCATATTCAAGCCTTTGAACTTGCTTTAGAGGTTGGAAAAAGGTTGGATAGAAGTTGGATGAAAGATTGGCAACACTCTACATCACTTCAAGCTCATTTTGCACTCACATACCAGCATTCCAAACATTCCATAGTAGCCATATGTCACTCCATCACGTCGGTAGAGCAAGTTTGGGACCACGCCATTGCAGCAAAGGCTTGAGTTCCTCCCATTTCTCCTCCAAGCAGCCTTGAGTGCTCTTGGTGGAGGTGGTAAGCTTCCCTCTCCTCTCCTCTATCATTTGGTTGAGTAGCATAGTACTATTTTTGTAGTGGTTGTGTTTATCATTTCTTTATCTCCTATCCATTGGCTATCCGTGGAGGTGGGAACACCTAAATGGGGGTCTGACTAAGGCAGGCCCCTATACAACCACCCCTAAACATTCTCTCTCTTGTTGTGTGTAGGTGCATGAGCTCTTAGAGGATCAGCTGGTGAACGAGTTCATTGGTGAGATTCTCCTCATCTTTATCACTTTTTCTTATTTGCTTTATAACATTAGGGATTACTTGGTATATTTAGTCACATCATTCTAGCCTTCTAGTTAACTAGATAGGCTGATAAGTCGTTTTAGTGTGTTTAACCTTGTCTCGGCTATTGTCTGACCGTACAGACTACAGTGCATTTTTGAGATGCCAGCACGCCGCACTATCGTCCAAAGTCCATGCTGACATCCTCGAGTAGAGAGCTCCCTGAGGTGCACAGTTAGACTTGAAGATCGACTCGCCTAGCCCCACATTGAAACTTAGATTGTAGAGTGATCACAGGACCCTAAAATTCCCCATCATTCTCATCCTCATACCCTAAACATACACTTATCTGAGGTAAGTTAGGGCAGCCTCTCGCGTCTCAACCCTCCATGACCTGGGGTCTTGCATGCGATGGTCCCCCTCTCTTACACAAGTTTTAGAGACACTTAGCATGAGACTTCTTCCCTCACCTCTCTTCTTGGAGATGGAATTTATTCTACAAATATCATTAGATTGTTTCTTCCCAAGGAGTGATCTTTTTATTGATCTTGGACACCATTCAACATTCATCATCATGCATTCACCATTGGTACAAGAGCTACTTCTTTGTTTGGTGGATCTATAGTCTCGTGCTCTTTCTCTCTTATGGAGGGCTATTGATTATATATTTGTGATGGATGTAGTCTAAGTGTGGGGTCATCTTGAGTCCTTTTTCCATCACTTGTACATATTTATTTTCATGCATTCTTTCTTTTGGAGAGATGTTTCTTCCTACAAGTTCTTCTTTAGTCCATTTGTGAGAGATCTTTTATAGATGGGTACTAAAACATGACTTTATTGTTGGGAACCCTCTATATTCTTTTATTTATTTGTGTTTCTCCCTAATTTGCACTAAATGTAGGGTGTTGGTGTGAATGGGGTATAATACCTGTTTGTCTCCCATCTAGGTCCTATTCACACCTAGCTAGTTAAGTGTACTTAGAGCACTTTTAGGTTATTTACTTTTTATGTCTCATGCCATATGATTGTGATGTTTGTCATAGTCTTGTGTTGTCCTATCCTTTCACCTTACCTATATAAGCAATGCCTCTCTTGTACATAAAGTATCAATGTATCAATGTTGCATTCTCCAATAAATCATTCATTTCTTGCTTCTCTCTTGTGGGAGGTTTTTTTTTGTTTTAAAAGTGATCTTGATTGCTTGAGTATGTTGACTCTTACATGCAGTTTGGTATTCTAGATGATATTTTTTCCACAAAATTGAAACCCACATTCTAAGGTTTCTTGAATAAAACCACTTGATTATAAAAACAAGGGTCTCCCTCAAAGGACATTTTTTAATAAGTCATTTTTAGACAATGACAAATAAATATTTGTTTGCACCAATAATAATTTGCATGTTCTCCTTAGGTTGGCAAGTATGATGGGCCCAAGAATATAAAAAGGGTTGGGAGATTTTAATGCCTATAAACTTGCAGATCAAAGCATATTCAAAAAGGTAAAAAAACATCATCCGCTATCATATTAGGATTGATGACCAAGATGTGTCAATCAAAAAATCATGCAATATAAACCAAACATCATTATCATATTGAATGGTAAGGGCTCATAATTTTGGACATATTTAAAAGAGAAAGGAAGGAGACCCTCTTGGTCCCTTCCAAGTGAAACCATGCATGCTAAAAGACACCAAAGGTGGCCAAAAAATGCAACCTAAAAGCCACCAACAAAAACCCCACACACCAAACTCCCATGCCTACACGACCCAATGAACATGGCAAAAACTTTTAGTTTGTGGGAACAAAACATGAGTAGATAAAAGGCTTATTAGAATCATGATTGCGACCATGTATAAGCATGCAAAACCATCACCATCACTTCTCCTTTTTTCCTAATTATCTAAAATTATCTTGATTTCTATATAAATTATCTTTAATCTTACATATGATTTTTCATTTTACATTGATATATATAAAACTTATTTAAACAAGAAAAACCATTTTATGATTTTTTTTTTTTTTTAAATTCTCATAATTGACAATAATCTCCTTTATATTGTTAAAAATGAAATTACAAAAATCTAAAAATAAACATTAAAACAACTTCATACTTCTTAAGAATACGGAACTCCGTACCAGTGTTGGATCATCCATTTGACAAAAGCTTAAAGCATCACAATTAATGGCTTCAATTTATCCTCCCTTACCAAATACAGCATAAAATACATCCCATCAAGATGTCATATCTAAGCATTTAGTTTATGTAGATTTTTCAACAAAGTTTCTTAGTACATCGGATCTCGTTGGTGCTTTTAAGATTGCACACAGTCAGCAGAATAATCAGCAGCACGCCTCTTCTTTCCATGACAAAACAAAATGCTAAATCAACTTCTGTTTAGAGCGCCAAAAATGGCAGAGGAATTGAACATTGAGAATGGCTTGGACTGTCAGTTGGAGTTTATTTATTTATGTATATATGTTTATATTACTTATCAACAGTGTCTTACTGTAGTAAAATGGAATATGAGCACGCCCACTGAGAAATCCCAAGATCTTTCATGCATGTTAAACAATAACTCTCATAAGGACGGACCAACTTTTTTCATTTTTCAATTGAAGAAAAGTTTTATTATAAAAAGATTACAAAAGAACAGCACAGCAAATTGCCAAGAGGCCTTGAACAGTAGCATACAGTGAAAAACAGTCAGTAGGCAAAACAGTATCTGGTGTCTTCAAAAAAGGAAAAAAAGAAAAAAGAAAAAAAAGTTTTTGTGTAGATTTATTAGTTGATAGGTTACATATAGTCTAGTGTGAGATATGAGTCTCAAAACAAGTCTCACGCTTGCAAACGACTGTTAAGTTGTTGGGAAAACAAGTTTCAACCGTTTTAATGGTAAATCAGTTGTCATTTAATAGTAAAAGGCTCCAAAATATCTGGTGAAAGCCTCCTCTAAGATAAATATTTATTTGCCAACTAGATGGGAACATTCTATTTTCATTTGCATTGTTTTTTTTCCAATTTGATGACAACTTTTCTTTTTCATTTGCATTGCTTTATGTTTTAAATTTGCATGAAATGTTTTAAAATCAGATAATACTTAATTTCTTTAAGGAAAAAACCTAGATTTGTCTAAGTTGATTTCATTCCATTATTGAACATTTATTATTAATTGTTTAATCCAGCCACATGCAACTAGAACTTGCAGCAATCTCATGTACAAACACAAACTCTGTAACATATTAGCATACATATAATTTTCTATCCGTGTAATCCTTGAACCTGTTTTAGTAAATTAATATTTTGAATTGTATTATGAGGTTTACTATTAATTTTTATTTCTTTTAATTATATATTATTGAATGTGATTTTGAAACCTTGATTAAAAAAATATATTCTTTTTTAGCATCATGTTTTTAGAAGTCAAAAAGTTAATAGTAATTTTATATATCATTCACCTTAAAAGTTGTAAATATTTGTGTGTTCAATGGTCAATGGTCAAAGGTTTCAATGGTGAAAAATTTAATAGCAACTTTGCACATTATTCACATTTAAAAGTGATAAATATTTGTCCCATTCAATGGTCCAAAATGTAATAGCAATTTTACACATCATTCACATCAAATATACTAAAAATTTGTCCTATTTTCATTGGTGGAAATTACTTTTAACTTTTAAACCCGATAATATTTAAAAATAACCAATATATATAATTGTACATGTTTATTTCCGTACAAGTTTTTCTCTACTGTGTTTGTGAGATATTTTAGAGATGGGTATTTAACATGATTTTGTTGCTGCGACCCATCTTTACATTCTTGCATTTGTGCGTGTTTCTCCCTAAGTTGCACTTAATGTGAGGTGTTGGTGTGAATAGGGATATTCTTTGAGTGGCCAAAAAGTTAATAACAATTTTACAATCATTCACACTTAAGTGATAAAAATTTATTCTTTAATGGTCAAAGATTTCACTAATCAAAAGATTAATAGTAATTTTACACATCATCCACATTTAAAAGTAGTAAATATTTGTCCCATCTAATGATTAAAAATTTAATAACTACTTTATACATCATTCACATCAAAAATACAAAAATTGTGTCCTACTTTTATTAATTAAAATTAACTTTTAAATATTAAACTAGATGATATTTAAAAATAATAATACAATACACAAATACTCAATTATTAAAACTATGCAATCCTATTTTCTAATGGTTTCTCTGTTGCCCATTGATAGAACTTTCTTTTATATAACCATATTAAAAAAAACCTAGCTACTATGTGAAAGATCTTTCATTCTTATAGTAACGAAGCTTAAATATGTTCAAAAAAATAAATAAAAAATCTTTAGTTCACAAAATGAAGGAGCTTTCATTATCTTTAGCTCTTATGCTAGTTTAGCTATCTATCTTTTTATAAAATAAGTTAGTTATGTGAGAAAAATTAATTCATTAAAGTGCCGCTTTTGGTATATGATAACTATAGGCTGGAAAAAGGTTATATATCGTTCCTTTTCAAACATGACTACTATTGAAAAGGTTGCATTGAAATAAATTGTAGAGAGGTTAAATAATTTTAATCATACTATATAGATATAATTAAGTTTAGTAAGTAATATAACAAGTGAAAAATAAGAAGTTAGGGAAGTGTTTAGTGTTCTAGGATGATAGTTAGTTTCATTTTTAGGTGGATTGGTAGATGAATCTTTATATTAGTTAGTCGTACATATAATATTGTAGAATAATATGTAAATATAATTTAAGTTAGAATATAAATGCACATTTAATATGTATGGAAGATTGAAAGGTTAATGTATTATATAAGAGAGTATATGTACAATGATAAATATGTAATAGAGTTGTTAGTTGCTTCTCCTTAACTTGTATTCGGTATTGTTTAGGTATGCATAAATGGATTGATAGGTAGGATTCAATAATATACTAGCAAATGTTGCACATGTATGGTACACTTTGCTATGTGGAAAAGATGGCACTAGGTGTCAAACTTGTATGGTCCTAGTTGTACTATAGGTATGTTGGTTGTAAAGTAGGAACATGTGACATAAATTACCATGTGTTAGTTGCACATAGTGCTGAATTGGTTAATAATTGAGCATATGCATATGCAACCATGTGTAGGGCCATGTTATACCGATAAGAAAGTCTATGCTATAATGCACAAGCACTATGTGTTGATGCATGTTGATAGTTTTAGTGTTGTGTGGCATACATTAAGTGGAAATGATTGCATAGGTGATGTTATTCAATGGAGTTGGGGTTACACATGTATATATGAGACTAGGGATGTGCATGAGTCTATGCTTGAACCATGTGCCCATTTTTGAGAAGCAATTGTTCCCATTATGTTAGGGTGGCATTGATGAAAAATACATATGGAGTTGTTGCAAGTTATTCCCCTTGGCCTAATCTACATATTGCCCAATTTTGACTACTTGAAAGAGTTGATGGTCATCAATGGATAGATGAGCCATCATGGTGTTGAAAATATCATACATCTAGTTGGATAAACATGAGTAGGATCTAAATCTATAAGATATTGAGATTATATTGGCCCTCTAAAAGTGGAGGAAAGTAGGGCTTGAGTAACTCCATGTTAAGGACAAGATGAAGGACCAAGTATCATGGAAGATAGAAAATAAAGGCATTCTTATTAGCTCCACATAAAAATGGTGTAAGGACCATTGTATAGTGACTTGATCTTATAGTGAGGACTTTGAGCTATTTATTTTGAAGATGCAACTATAATTTTTGATTGAACTAGAAGGTGGGTATCATGTCACTCTTTACACTTTATCATTTTTAGAAGGATTAAGTGGGCATATTGTTGAAGGTCTTGAATTTTTTGAATGGAGCATTACACTTTATCCATTTCTTTCTCCTATGCATGTGTCTCATATGTTGATGGTGTGTAATAATAAATGTTCAACGATGCTACTAGTTGTAACCCAATACATGTTTGGAAAGGACATAGTACCTTGTAGAAATATGTACAACTTTGTTGTAGGAATGATAAATGTCTATGCATCCCAAGTGTATAGATGCATAAAAGATGGACCAGTGTATGATATTTTCCCAACTTTATTTGATTGTTGGTCTATAGATGGAAGGTTGTAGAGTGTTCTAATTGTGTGTCCAATATGGTCTAGAGGGTTTACAAAAGGCTATAAAATCTTGTGTTTTAGTAAAAAAAAATAGATGGGGTGATCCCATAATAGTGGTTTACAATTTTTGGCCAAACTGGACGATATTATTTTTAACTAAATCTTCACATTCGGAGCCTATAGCGCTAAAGCTGTGAAAAATTTGAAGATGGTGCAAACTAGAGTCTCATCAAATTTTGTCTATAGATTCTAAAAATATTTTTTCAAAATTTTGGAATCAAATTGTACTTCTTTTTCCATCTCCCACGAAATAGATTTTTTCAAGAAAACAACATTTTTAAAAGTGATGCACACTTTGTATAACACATAACTTTTTTCATGAAGGATAAAATTCTAATTCTTTCAAATTTAGATTTATAACTTTGATATCTAGTGCTTTCACTTGGTTAGATAGTTTTTATTGAATATTTTTCCTTAATCAAGTTTCAAAGTCAAGCGAATTACAATTTAGACATGTACTATTTGGCGTAACTTTTTTTTGTATATGTCAATTTTTATTTTTATTTTTGTTGGATCAAGGACTTCAATATCGGTGCACTCATATTTTTCAATTTTTTTGATAATCTTCTATTTTTTCCACATGTGAAGAACAAAGAAATTCATTTTCGATGAAAAACTATGTTTAATAAAACTTAAAAAACAAATACATAACAAAACCAAAACATATTAAAATTGTATTCATTGGATAGCTTGTTCTGAGGAATACCATAGTCATTTAAATAAATTTTAAATGAATTCATTTGATCCCCCAAAATCTAAATCAAAAGTGACTTTTTATCAGCATTTTGATAGGTGTAAAGGAGACGCATTTATAGGTATGGTTTAAAATTAGCGAGGTTCTATCCAAGGGGTTTGATCTAAGGTGATTTGATCAAACCCTCTTCAATGGAATCCTTAAAATGGAACTTTTAAGGCTTAAATCATATATTTTCTAAAAATATGTGATTTCACTAAAATTCGTTCCTCTCGTGAATTGTAAACCACTATTATGATAGCACCCAGGATGTCAAAAGACTAAAGTGAACCCACACATGGTTGAAGAATGTATGTGGTGTCTCACACAATGATTTTATTATTACAAGTGACCATGATGGTCATTTTGGAGAAATTTTCAACCACAAAAAATATATATCCATTTTGGGTTTTAATGGTTGGAAGATTGTTGAGGAAATCCATATTGATTTTCTACCAAGGATATTATAATACTAGTGAAGGAGTGTAGATACCTAATGTCTTGTTAGTGGGCTTGGTGATCAAACAAGGCATATAAGAATTGATGTGGCACTCAATGTTAGTGCACATGTGAGGCTAGTAGAAGTTATGTTGAAGTGTAAAAATGGTTTGGTGATATTTTCCTCAACTAAAGTGCTTCCCAAATTCAATCCAATGTGTAGTGTGCCAACTAAAAAAAATATTCTTGAGTTCACAAAGAATCCCATTAAATATATAGAAGTTGCAAGATCTTTCATTCTTGCAAGCATTCATCCTTGCCCAAGCATAATGTAGCTTAATGTAAAATCTATGTGTAGTAAGTAAAGTTGCACCCAATTAGTAAAATAGTGGTTTTGTAAGTCTAACATGGTGATGAATATATGGATCAATGGTTGACTAAGGTAATTTATAGCCTTGCTGTCATGCTCCTTATTATTCTTTATCACTAGGTATACTTATTGAAGGTAGGGCATACATGTCATGTGCCACACATTTTTTTGACTTGGTTTGTGTGTTTAAGAATTGGAGTAGCTAACAATTATAATGGATGATGGTCTCTTTGAAAAGGATACAATCACACTATTAGTGTTTCCAACTGATTATCTAGGTCTCCCTAAGGATTAGCTAAATCCTATACTCAAGAACCCTAGGTTAGTGGCCAACGAACATGAGATAGATTTTGTACTTATCTGCTTTACACTTTAGACTTTGCAAAACCAAGGTGGGTTCCCCTATATTAAGTTAACCTATATCCATTCTTATAATGATGCTTAAATATATTCTTCACACTAATTTTAAATAAGGTGAGCCTAATCAGCTAAATCATCTTCAAAACCCTCTATTTGCTCTATCTTTCTTGATAGTGTGGATTGAGCATAAAACAATAAAATGCAATAAAATTAAATTTCAATTTGTTTGTGTTTGATTCTGCTTAGTTTTGAGCTCTGTGAATCATTTTGGCTAGTGCCTTATCCATTGTAGAGTCAAGAAATGAAGTAAAACTCTCCTACACTAGATTTACTCTATGGCTTCTTATAACCTCACTACATTACAATGAGAAACCAACAAAGAGACAATAAAATTACACTACTTACAAATCCTTATTGTAATGACACAATCTTTAATGAATAAATTGAAAGAAAATTTAATCCATTCCTTAAACACAAGCTAACAATTTAGACATTCATAACAACAAATATGATATGAGAATCATGAACAATATTTGATTATATTGATTCAAAAGAGGATGTATTACAATATGGAGGCAGTAATATATTGACATTCAAATTTTAGAAAATACAATGAGTGTTTGAGTCATCTGATGTTATTATAGAGAAAAAATACAACATTTCCTCTCTGAACTTTAGAGGACTTAATTTTACAGAACCCTAATTTTATACAAAGATTACAAGACTAGGGACTCAAAACCCTTATAATGAGGCTTGGAATTCCATTTTATAGATACAAGGGAAGAAAAAAGAAAAAAACCCTTGAATTCCATTGCTTAGTCACAAAAGGAAAAAACTTAGGTAGTGACACTGTACAAAAGGACAAAAGCATTTACAATCTATAGAGAGACCACTAAAAAAGTTGTTGAAGGCCTTTGAGGTAGTTATTTTGGCGTGTGGATTTGATTTCCTTTTGAAATACTCTTTGTAGGCGATAGGACATATCTAACATTCCTTCTTTGACATGCCCATGTAGCAGTTATATCTAGTTGGTGGGATATGATTGAAATGCAACTCAAATCGTCCACATTGTCCCTTTCTTTATCACGACCACTGCTGTGCTAATCTATCCTAGTATAGTACCACTTGATTTGGGAAGTACTTTATTCTAACTATGCTTTTCAAAATTACAAAACTGGCATTTTATCCATTACAAAATTTTGACTTATGCCCAAAATGTTGTCAAAAAAATTAGATATCAAAATAATATTTATAATCCTAGCAACTGATTATACTTGTAATCCCATACTTGGTATATTCTTTCTGATGGCCACCAGAATGCAAGAAGTAAATCAATATTATACATATAGTGGGTATGCCTAGACAAAATTGCATAGATTTCCTTCTCAAAAGCATCTAAAAGTTGATCTATATCAATCAAATTTTCCATACAAGTTTTAAGGGGCTCAATGTCAACCTTGCTGCCATCAAAAATGAAGAAAGACAAAGTGGGGGTCAGTGCCTTGGATTATGATTTCCACTGAAGGAACTCCTTCATCTCCCCATCCTCATTTTTGATTTTTGGCATTATTCTTATTTCTATATTTTCAAGATGTTTTAGCCTTGTTTTGGCTTTCTCTATCAATTGATCCATATATACCTATATTTTTCCTGCCATCTTAGCCATATTATATGTATGAAAAATATCCTCGAGCGGATTAGCTTCAAGTGTAGATCCTTTGTACATACCCTACAAAGCTAAAATCCTAGGGATCCATTTATTCATAATATCCCTAGTATTATCCTTATCCTTAGCCACCCTGACAATTGATTTTACAAGGTTGGAATAATATCTATAAGTGTTTTCCAACCTTTTCAAAATCTTGGACATTGAATGTCCCAAAATTTTAGACACAACATGGAACATTTCCTCATGTTGGTCATTTTGAACATCTTTCCTTTATTAAATCCTCTCAAGGTGCAACTAAAGAGGAACTTGTTGCCTATGTGTCAACTAGAGGAGGTGTTGCTTAAGCCTCTTTTATTTTCAATTTATTGTACTCTATAGTGAGTGCCAAATGATCCTTCAAATTTTTATCATATTCTCTCTATAGTTTCTTGGCAAATACTTCACTGAATTTTGCAACATATATCATTAGTGAGGTAGTTCAGGGGCAGAGGTATCTAACACACTTTTTATTATTGATCCTCCTTTTATGTCTTGTGATGCCTCTGCAACTTGAGGCTTATTGGTGTTGGGGGAAAGGGTCCAAATTGCAAGGGTTTACCATTTAGGGTTGAATCTTGATCCTGATAGTACCACCTATGCTTTCTCATTAGAATAAAATACCTCTTCCTCTTGCCTTTTGATAGTGTCAAAAGCTATTCTTGATACAATATCCCATTTTGGGAGCAATAATAGTCCACTATCTCTAACCATATTCCTCCCCTCTTGTGGGGTAATGTTCCTGGCATCAAAATTTATTTCTACCAATACTTTATTTGTCACCTCTTCGTATTGCTCCCTAGGCATTCCTACCTTTGCTTGATCAAGTCTTTTATGGAATTATTATCTTCTTAATATCAAGATAAAATATTTAAATTCCTTTGACTTCACAAATTCATCATCTGAGATGAATTATGTAAATGCCAATGCTCTAATGTGATTGGCCTCATCCCTTCCCATTGTAGTGTCAATGCCTAATCTAATTTGAGGCACTCTAACTTCAATTTCTTTTGGGGGAGAGGGACTTGCCTGAATAAATTCCTCCATAGTTACTTCAACTTCTTCCTCCTCATTAGATCCAATTGGATAATCAACCAATGATGGTTGCTCTAGATTCTTCTCTTCTTTTGAGGTTGTTCCCTTGGAGGGGAATCTATAATATGAATGTGAAGAGGGGATGATGGTGCCTATGGGGGAGAAGGTGGTGGAGAAGGCTCCCTTATTGGACCTTCTAATGAAAAAATAGATGGATTTGTCTTGGGTTGGTAAGTAGGTCGTTCTTCAAGCACTAGGGCCTTCTCAATTATTTTATTAAATTTTTCTAGGATCATTTGGATGCTAATAATTGGATTCCATATTTCAAAGAATGCCCCTTGATAATCCTTATTCTTCTTGACTCTGGCAGCCTTTGCTTTAGTAAATGCCACTCATTCCACCTTTCTATCAATAGCCTCTTGCTCATATTTGTAATTCCTCAAAACATCAAGTCATTGAAGTGTAGTTGATGTTAGAATATTGATCTCTTAATACTCATCTTGACATTGCTAATGAATCCTTCAAGATCACAAGCTCTTTCCTTCTCTTGGGCCATTTTTTATACTTGGAGCATTGGATAAATTTTCTCCAATCCTTCTCCAATGATAGTGAAATCAAAACATATTATAGAAAATGAGAAGAATGATCCCTTATTTTTCCCTTTGAGATGGGCCTTATATGGTTCATTGATTTGCCACATTACTTCCAAAAATGCCACTCTTAAGGGTACATATTTAGGCAATATATGGGGACCAGTAGGGCATCCATTTATTCTTATGGCTGTGGAGTCATTGTGAAGATAGTCATCTCACCAATTGTGTTGAACTCCTAGCTTTGGCCTCCTATCCTTTGGTCTTAGGAAATCTAGAATTTTGTTTTGCAATGTGACCTCTCCAACCCTAAAATATTAGATGAGAGTATTGTGCAATTTGCAAGATCTTTACAATTGTAGAAAGGAGAAACATGTATTAAAAATAAGCATAATCACACCACAACAAAGATGTATGTGGAAAAACCATTTAGCAGGAAAAATCTACACTCTAAAGTAGCTCAATGTATTATTCACTAATAAAAACATAGTTAAAATACACTTACAAAGTAAGCCTCTATAGGAGTATCATCAACCAAAGATCTATGTAATTTTGACAACATAGTAGTACATACAAAATCACTACCCATACCTCCATCTCAAGTATCCTATAAATATAATTAGTACATAAAATCATCAAATGACAATTACTAAACCATAATTTGAAACTACCCAAAAACGTGGTACCCAAATACCTAGCTAGAAAGCTAAGATCCAAATCCCAAGATGAGTTCTCAAACCAAAAATAGTGCATTCTTTCCACACATCATAAGCACATCATAAACCACTCATCAAATTGGGATTTCCATTTTTTCTTCATTATTTCCATTCAAATATGTCTTACGATGTGTTGCAACATGCATCATAAGTTGGTCAACAAGTTTAACTCCTTACACATTTTTTTTATGTTTGACATGTTTTTGCATTTCCAATGTAGGAGGCCCAACTTTTAGAGGCCATAAATTTTGATTGAGGAGACTGCTTGGGCCTTTTTTAAAATGTAGAGATTGAAAATATCTAAGAACTAGGAATCTTTGGAAGGGATTCCAAATAAATTTGAGTTTATATTTTTCCAAAAATAAATTTTATAGCCCAAAATTTGAGCTTTTATGTTTCATTGCTTGAAAAATGTAAAAATCATATACTAAAAATTATGAGAAAGGTCAAGACACCTTACCCAACAATATTCAACCCTCTATATTTAATAGTTTATATGAAATTTTCAACTATTTCTCAACACATTACATACATGGAATGTAATGATTTTCACTCAAAGACCTCTTCATCTAAAAAATAATGCAGTATAAAATATAAAATTTTGAAGTCGTGCACAATAACAGATTTGACTAGAAGTGAAATCAACACTTGTAACAGGTATATGCAATACCTATTGCACCATTAATATAAATCATAGCAATCATCAACCAAGTACTCTCCTACGCAAATACATACACTACTTTACACATTGTGGGTGATTTCAACATTGACATGTCTATCTAGATAACAACAACAAAATAGTTCTTAAATCACATTCAAAACCACAATATGGAAATTCTATTCCATTTATTATATTCCTTATCTAGACTAGTCATTGATAATGTTTGGTATAATGTAGATACAAAAACATGTTGCATTTATAAATCAAAACCATATTGAAGTGATCATGATAATTTTTTTATAAAGTTTGACATCATTAATCAAAATAAATCTAATTAATCATGTTATAACAAATCTTCCAAAAAAATAATTGATCATCTTCAATAAAATTATTAAATTCAAATTCAATTCAAATGCAAAAAGAAAACTATATTTCTTACTATCATAAGAAAATAAAAAGGAAATGATTTCTAAAACATATGCATAGTGAAAACATGAAATTTGTATCATGGTTTCTTCTCATAAATCAAAGCTAACATAAATCCATAACTTTCTTGTGTTGTATCTACATTTACCAAGCCCACCTTATCATTTATATCGACAATTTTGGAAGGAAGCTAAGGTAGCAGAACAACTTCCTACACTAATCTTGAGAGGAGGATAATGTAAAACTTTATAGATCTTTACAATAGTTACATAAAACTTAAACATAAATATCATGCATACCACAACACAATAATTTACGTGGGGAAAACCCTTTCAGGAGAAAAATTGCACACTCCAAAAGCCGCCCAATATATTATTCAGAAATCACAAGGATTACAATATATACTTACAGAGCAAGCTTCTCACAGGAGTATCACCAACCAGAGATCCAGAGGCAACACAACCGCTATTAGACTCTTAAAATACATCACAATACATAGTTGTAATACAACTCCCTCATAAAATAGGGTTTCCTTCTAGGGTAAGTCAAGCCAACAAAATATTGACCATTAGATCCGAGACCTAATGATGAACGGTTAAGATTTGAGACCTAATGATGAAAGGTTCAGATTTACGACCTAATGATGAATAGTACCCCCCACTCCCCCCCATGTGCCCCCCCATCACTTACGTATCAAGAGTACCTTATGTAATTGCAAGGTTGAGACACATTTTCCCAACAAATTTCCTACTTTAATTCAAGATTATAATGTACTAAATTTATATATAGCCTCTCCCCTTTATTTTCATTTCTCAAAATGTTTCATGAATTCTATTTTCATATATGAATCTAACTAATCTTTTATATTCAATAATTTTGTGTGATGATTGTACTTTGTTTTATTGTTCACTCCAACATATTAAAATTTTAACATAGGAAAATACACATTTTCTTAACCTTTGAAGCTCAATTATATTTTTTATTCCCAAATTTTATACTATTGACTAGTAAAGTAACATGCAACTTGCCTTACTTTAAAGTAAATATATACATATTTAGTGAAAGATAACTCATTACGTATACAACCATAACAAATATTAAAATCACTATCCTTACAAGCTAATTTTCATAATGCATGAAAACCTATTTATATCAAATTCTATGAAAACCAACCATAATTTGTAAATGCAATTTTTTTTTTAACTCTAGCTGTGCCTATGCACATCAAATTTATATATAATAAATTAAACTTTGAAATGAACTTAAAGTTTTTACTAAAAAAATTAATGGGATCATGTACACCATTGCATTCAATATTTTTAATATCATTTTCATAACTACTTGATTTATCTTAATGATGATGCATCCTTAATTATATTTGATAGTTTGAATTTTTTTGCTCCATAAATTATTTTTTAACTCTTATTATATTTCATTTGTAATGATATCATTTTTTTTAGAACTAATTATGACTATGGTGATTGTGATTGTATACTCATCTGGAAACACCCAAGAATAATTTAAACCATATTGTGCATGCATGAAGATTATGTATTCATACTAGACAACACCATTAAATAAATTTTCATTAATGATTATGTAAATGGATCTTTAGGTGCAATTTTCATTGGTACTAAAAAATAATTTTCCAATATCTTGTTGATATAAAAATGAAGATTTTTAAATTTTAGAAAGCACAAGTACAAATATGTTCTCAATTATTTATTTCACTATACTATAGAACCTCTTACTCTTAACATATTTCTTTAATAAAAAATCTCCTCACTTTTATTTTTCTAAAAAAAGAGAGTATAATTTCATCCAAATTTGGCACACTTTTCTTAAAATGGAAGACAATGTTCGACATAATGAATTTCTGGAAATGCTATTCACAAACATTATAAAGTTTATTTAATTGATGCAAAAGAAAATATATTTTGTAAATGTCAATCAACATACTTTAGAAAACTAAATAATTAAAAGAATCATTTATATAATTTACTAAACTAAAAATTTGAGGTAAGTAACTTCAAACTCTTATATTTCTATGATTTGAAAATATTTTCCAAACACGATAATATTTACTTGATAATATATATTATAGGTTCATGGTATCTTAGAAATAAAAAATCTAGTTTTATTCCATTTTATGTCTTATGCCCTACATGTACGTACAAATTTGATACCTATGGGGCACTACAAGAATACATTGTTCATTATGTTAAATGCAAAAAAATAAGTTACATACATATACTCCCACTATCTCAAAACCATTCTAATGCTTGGTAATAAAAAATACTATATTATTCTTTGGACACATCTATCATTAAAGTCTTTCTCCCTTAATTAACAAATATTACTTGCCAAAAATACATTAATGATAAAGTTAAAAAAATTGATTTTATCCAAAAGGACAATCCACTCTTAATCAAAACAACCTTATATAAGCAATGAAAGTTGTATGGAATGATGATCAACAAGGTAAATGATCTCTTTTATTTGGGAGTGTCTCTGAATTCTCATGTGGAACTACTAGTAATGGATGCTTCTTATTTGGGAGTGTGCTACACTTGTCATTTGAAACTATTAGCTATGGTTAATGATTCAAAATTAACAATTGTATCTAGGTAATCTATGTTATAGAATAAATATAAAATTCAATCACATAATTACTTAAATCAGGATTGGTTAGGCTTCTTGATGAAGATCCGCTTTGCTTCACAACACATAACATAAGAAAATAGTTTACATGGTCTAGCAATTCCATAATTATTTTATGTATTATATAGTATTTTTTAAAGGTTTTCTTTACAAGTTACTCAAGGAATGATATATTTACACAAATTTTATTATCTTTCATCATTTTAAAGTTAAATGCATTCATGCTCAACTTCCATGATTAAATTGCATCACATTAATAGCTTTCATTCTCATTTGACATTTCCCTTCTTTGATTAACATGTGCAACATAGCTCTAACTTTTGTTTTTGATTATATAAGCAAGGTAGAGCCTTGATCCTATAGTAACAAAAGGAGCTGAAACAGTAAGAAAAGAGACAGATTGGGAACAACAACCAACTAACTACTAGAAAGCAGTCATATGGGGCATGTAGGAAAAAATACCGGTATTGCATCCACAAGATCATTGTAGCTCTAACTTTTGTTAAATAAGGTTGTTTTATTTAAATTATACAAATAAATAAACTAAAAGAGGCTCAAATTTTAAAAATCTAACTTGACAATAAAAATATAATGTGTGCAATTTACAATAATAATTATTTTCTATTGTTATTCTTGTTCAAATTCTTATGAAACCATTAGTATTAATTGAATCAATTGTATGTATCAATCAACCCTACTTTATAGAACCCACAAATTGATAATTAAACTTAGTTGTTTGGCTCACCATTGAATTTTTTTTTGTCCTAAGAACATGGTAAGAGATGAATTTAGAATATGATGTAATTATTATGTAATATTCTAAGGAGTCTATTATAATGATAAAATTAATATTTTATGTTAATCTTTTATTTAGTTTTGGGTTTATTTTGATGAAAATTTATTAATGTAATAATATATTGCTAAGTGGTGTACTTCTTGTTAGATAATTCTGACTCACAACACAAAGTTATTTTACTTTCATTTGAGCTTAGTTCTATGTATTTATTACCTATTTTACTCCCATTAGCACTCATTTCTATACATGAACACTCCTTACATCAAAACTAGAACTTGATGAACTTGTGGATCAATTTTTAATGATTTGGGTTTGACTTGGATATCTTGGGGAGTGTGAGAATGATTCCCAAATTAAAATTTAACTACTTCATAGATTCAATATTTAACTTTCTTGTTCCCTTCTATCAACTATTATAAGATGACCTAATAAATGTTTCATGTGACATATTGTTGTGTCCTATTACTTAAAGATGTTTAATGTGTAGGTGAATAATAAGGAAAAAAATAATAAATATAACACACTTCAATTTTGAAAAACAGGAAAGGAATTGAATTTGCATTAGCATTTAGGCTATCTACATGCCCATGAATTTTGTCTTCTTGATATTTCCCATCCCTATTAATTTAGTCCACCAAAGGGGTTTGACCTAGGAGCGCTTTCAATTATTGAATAGGCAAGTTCTTCAATGGTGTCTCTAGACACCATCTTGATATATTCAAATATACGAAAAATGAGGGGAGTAGCTTCTTAGGTGCATTGTCTATTAGATCAATCTTATGTGTCTCAAATTAGTCCTCTACACAAAGTTCAATCTAGTAAGATAGTGGAACCTAGTTGAATTTTGAGACAAACCCAATCTAGTTTTCATCATTCTCCTTCAAACACATATACAAACTACACATTTAAGTTACAATTAAAAGAACATAATAAAAAAAATAGACAATTCTCTACCATCCATCAAAATCAACTAAATGCTTTTATTTATATTATTTACAATTTCAAAATTTTGCTACATAATCTCTCACAACTTCAAATTAAATTATTTACTTGTGATATTCATTGAATCTATTTTAATAATCAAATCCACTATATCATTTTACATATATATCTTAAATACATCCATCTAAAATGTATTAACATATATCCATGTGATGAGGTGTGTATATTAAATACATCTCTTAGATAGATGTATTTAAGATAAAAAAGACATAAAACTATTTTTTTATTCACTTAAGAGTTACTTTATTTTATTCTAGTGTTATTTTATTTACTATATAAATTTTTTGATGTTGTAGTTTATTTTATAATATAATTATTTTTTAATTATATATTTGAAATCTTTAGTTACTTGTTTTATTATAGAACAATTTTATTTATTACATATCTGATTTAATTTAAATTAACGTCTTTATATTTAAAAATAAATGTGATCTCTAAATATATATATATATTTTTTAACTATTCTTCCCAAATCACTAATAGACACTTCACCACATTACTATACTTCTAAACATTAACTATTATAATTTAAAAAAATATAATTTTATTATATAACTGTAAAATTAATAACATGAAGTTACTGTGATAGTAGTGTGGAGAGATTTCTGTGTCATGTTTTCTGGTTTTTTTTATGTATTTTAGCATTGTTTTATTTTTGTTTTTTTAAGTTTTTTGTTTTTTGTTTTTTTTAAAATACATTTGTTTGTTTGTTTATTTTTTATTTTTTGTGATGGATTATGTTGCTCTTATAGATTAAGATACGGTGTTGCCATTGTAGGGTTATGCCTCTCACAGTTTTAATTCAGAGATCTTGAACACTAAATGTAAAATTTTAAGACAATTTTTAAAAAAGCTTTAAGAAAGAAGATTAAACCTCAGTAGCCCTGAACTATATGAAAATGAGGTTACAAGTAGGTTAGATATTTTTTGGCTGCACTATTATGAGGGTGCCCCACGTCTGCCATGAACATGTGCAGGGTGACGTCGTGTGAACATGGATTTTCAGAGCCCTCTTAATCAAAAAACGAATTAACAAGGCTGTGTGTCGCCCTCTATTTTACAGGAAAGATTCCTTTCTTAAAGAGGGTTGGTGGGAATTGACTGGTTGGTTTGGGGTCTGGGAGTGGAAATTACTTTTGGTCATTTTCACTAGCAGATTCAGTTGTGTGTATATTGCACTATAGGATGTATATAAAATTAATATACTCAATAGGAATGAGGCCCATATACATCTGATTCACCTATCATTGATACATTTGATCGTCAGCAAAGGCTTGTCGTTTTTCCTTCACACGCTTCTTTATTTATTCCTTTCCCCCCACTTTTATCATGCCTTTCATAAAGATCTGATACTTTCCATTCAAACATATGGCAATGCATCTGTGTTGTGGTAGACTTTGTCCTTAGATCTGGATCAGAGCCTGAAATACTAGTTGCAGCAGATGCAAAGTAAAGAACAGTTTTTTTGTTTGTTTGGAGGGTTCTTCAGTAGTGGGTGTACTAATTGTTGATTTTTTTGGGCTAAATGTTAAAGGATTGAGGGAAATTCAATCTATAAAAACTGTTCAGAATTTGAACTTTGCTTCATCTCTTATAGTGTAAGTACTTTAAAATCACAATTTTTTTGATCTCTGAGACTCTTTTACACCTCAACATCTTAAGACCGAAATGTCTACGGATCGAATCTCGTCTGTGCCATCGCCCAGGAAGAGAAGGAAGGCCCAGGCACAAGAAGATGTGGGTTTTCCTCCTGCATTGAAGCCCATTGTCACTGCTCGTCCTGCTTGCAAGCCCGGATTAATGTTACCTTGTAGACAGGATTCCACAGAGAATTGTGGAGATGATAGCGAGGGGGATTCAGAGATAAGTTATGTTGGAAATTGTGATGAAATTCTGGAAGACAGTGAGGAGTGCAAGACACCTAAGTCTGTGGAACATCAAATACCTGAATCTTTGCCATGCCCACCTGCTCCACGGAAGCCCAGACCAACAGCAAGTAAAAGGCCTCTGGAATTTTTCCACATTAGTCCTTGTGAGCTCAATTTGCTTTTCAATCTCTCTTGGCCCAAAGGTTTTCAGGTCAGGGAAGGGCTACAGAACACTTGAGATTTCTTCACAATTATGTGTTAGCAGCCAATGGATTTTTAGTTTCTTTGGTTTTCCTAAGACCATGCCACAATTGTATATATCATGGCAGATGTACATTTCAATGAAATATCTAGTCAAACATTGTAGTTGAGTAGAAGAGTCTGTGAATTTCAGACATTGTCTTCCACATATGTGCTTATAGAGATTTGATCATTTCCAAAACTGGAAGTTCTTGAGCTCAATTCAGGTCATGACATAGATCTGCTCTGAGAGATTTTAGTGGAAGATAATTATGAATTAGCTCTTGGTAGCCTGAAATTCATTGGAGAATAGAACTGTAACATCATCTCTAGAATTCAGAGTCGTGTTCGGATAGGTGATCTTTTGGGAAGTTCTGATGTTTCGCTTGTGTAAACATCATCTGTTAAATGAACCATTCATTCTCATAAGAGATGGGTTCGTGTAAAACACTTTTCATGAAATATGGATCAATGAATTTGACTAAAAAACTATAAAGTTGAATTCTGATAGTAATATCTTAGTCATCTCTAAATTTTTTAATAAGCAATCTTTTGGAAAATTCTGATGTCTCACTTGTTTAAGCATCTCCTAGATACAATGCGTGTTAAATAAAACATTCATTCTTATAAAAGATGGATTTGTATAAAATACTTATAATATAGATCAATAAATTTAACTAAAAAATTATACAATTGAATGTTGATAGAAATATCATAATCATCCTTAAAATTTCAGATTATGTTGAACTCCTGCTCTTCATCCTAATCATCCATAAGATTTCAGACTATATTGAACTCCTACTCTTCTTGTAAAATTTATCTTAGGAATCAATGAATTTTATGGGTAACAGACTCTTAGTTTCACCATTTTATTTTGTTTGTTTATATTGCCAGACATGTTGTAAGCAGACATGACAGTTACATGGCCACTGGAAAGCCACCATGGCACCAATTAATTGTTTTCCTTAAGACTGAATTAGCTAAGAAAAATACATGCTTTCATCTCAGCAGTTCTTTTTCTTCCCATAGAGTATTTTTTATTGTGAGTACAGCAGATATTCTTGTTTTATGCTGGAGATCTTTTTATTTTTTATATTAAAAAAATAAGTTCAAAGTTGGGAGGCTGCCATCAGGATTTTATCCCATTGCTTAAACATATTGAATATGGACTTCAGGTACCTAAACTTCCACAACTCAGATATTTTTTTATATGGATATTAATAAAAGAATCCCCAGAAGATGAAATACTACCTAAAGCATATAATTCAGTACAGCTGCCATCCAAGATTTACAGCGTAAGTTGATTTATTTAGAACTGAAGTGAATTTATAATTTTATTGTAATAAATGTAAATTTGCTTTCTTTAGTTAATTGGAAACTGCTTTATTTAGATATTCAATTTGATTAAAAGGTTATTATATTTTATTTATTAATAAAAAGTTTGCAGTTATCATTAATATAAAATAGCAAGAGCCTCCATCAAATTATAAATACTAATAATTAGATGGAGGCTCTTGCTATTTTATATGCTGTGGAGTGTGATTGTGCTCTTGGATGGAGCAGGCTCATTTGTGAATCCGATTTGCAGGTGGTGGTGCATTTGTTGACCCGGCAGCATTATGAGGCTGTTAGTTGGCAGTTAGTTTTGGTTGTTAGCCAGATTCTTAGTTTGTGTGCTTCTTTGGATTCTGTTACTTTCACACATATCCTTAGGGAGTGGAACGGCGTTGCGGATTGTTTGGCCAAATGGGCTTCTGATCAAATGCAAAACTGGAATATTGTGGATAAGGGTCAATTACCTTTGGGTTTGTCTCAACAGTTAGATCACTTAGTGGAACTTGATAGGCCTGTTTGATGCCCTTGCTTTGTATTTCTTCTTGTTTGAATAAATTTTAACACCTCTTTTATTTCAAATAAATTTGATACTTATATATAGAATTATTTTGAGATTATTTTAAGAATATTAATAATCATTAATTAAATTAGAATGTTTGTGGTAGAAATGTAAGATTTTTTTAAATTAAAGTTTTCAATCATATTCTTTTATTTGTCATGAGGCAGTAATTTTTTATTTTTTTAATCAATATTTTAGGTCATATTTTATAATTTATCATGAAAATGAATTGGATCATAGAATACAATCATTGATTCAATTTTTACATAATTCTATAAGAAGCATTCTAATTTAATTTTAATGGACTATGAAAACTCATATCTCTATCTTTAATATTAGATTGAAAAAATTAAAATTTTAAATTAATGTTCTACTACAACTTTGAAACTGATCTAATATATTTTGTGAATGATAGCAATGTAAAAATTTCTTAATGACTACATTATTAGAAAACATTGTTTACAAAACTAAAAAATATTATTTGAAAAATGTTATATATAAATGAAGAAAATTTCACATTATACAATTTAAGAACCCCAACATTAGGTGAAGCACTTGCGCTTGTACTTCATTAAAAGAGATTGCAAAGCTGGCAATTGTAGATAGAATATCTAATTTAAAGAAAAAATAAGAACCCAACTAAAGTTAAAGATCAAGTTCTATCAAATAATATATAAGATGGAGAATTTTTAATCAAGAGTAGTGAAAATTATGACAATTTGTTTTCAATTGATTTATAAAGTGTGATGATAGTAGGGATGTTTAGTTTTGCTATATTTGTAGAATTGTGGGATGAACTTTAACAAATGTTTTAGATATATTATTGAGATTTGAATGGTTAATGTCTTACAAATATTTCAATTTAATTATAGATGTATATATAAATTTAATAATTTGACTAAAATTTAACTCTTACTATTTCACAACTATCTTTGTACATAAAAGATCCTTTTAACACTTTTCTTATTTAACATGTGAGTTCAATTCTAACATATTACCAACAAACATACAAGAAACATAATAATACATAAACATTGAACATAACAATCTTCTTGAAACATTGATTATATTTTTTTAATGAGTAAGAATTGAAAATTATTTTATCCCCAAACTTTTTCAAAGAGTGGATTCCAAAAACTCTGAATATGGAGAATGAGATTGTTTTACAGTCATTTTTCTCTGTGAAATGATAGTTTTTCAAGACCTTGATAAATATAGAGATGATGCTGTTTTGTAGTTACCTTCTTTTGTCAAATAATGAATTTTCAAAGCCTTAATTAATATATAAAAATGATTGTGTTTTGTAATTATCTTCCTTTGTCAACTGGTTGATTTTGAAGGCCTCCATGAATATGCAGGATACTGTTATTTTGTAGTTATTTTCCTCCCAAGTTCAGAAAAGGCAGCACAGCTTCCAAGGTAAAACAGCAACAGAGAGAGAAGTGAAAGAAAAAGCATAATACAGCAGAAGACTAAACTGAATAAAATGGGGAAAAAATGGTGTACGTTCAATCCATCTGCAGTACATGAAAGGTAAGTGAAAGCCATGTATTATAACCCCACGTTGAAACTTATTCCTTTGTTCCCTTTTCTAGTAGTCTATTACTTTTTACCTAACAAGCTATGGGTAGGGAATTCTTATGGAGGGAAATCTGATCTTAGAGAAGACAAGGAGGCGATGGGAAAGTGTAAGGCTTAGAAACCAGACATGTGCATGCACTACAAGAAGGTAGGCAAATATGTCTTATTAGGGTATGTATAATTGGTGGGAAGACTATTCACATAGGATACCCTTGTTGTGATGTGATCAAGTTAGGTACAAACAAGTCTATGGGTATGGATTCAAAATATAAGTTAAATTTCAATTAAAATGAGTAGATTTAGAGGGAAAAGTAAATTACGAAGTAGAGAAATAATAAAAAAATTAAAAATTAAAAGCAGTAGAATAAGATTTAAAAGAAATCGAAAAAAACTTTAATGCTACTTATAATAGAGCTTATTGTGAAATTTTTAATTCATTTTGAAATTAAGGATATTGATTTTAAAATTAAAGACTAGTCAAAACAATTTTTTCTCTATTAAATCTAAATCTAAATTTAAATATTTGAATAATTAAGGACAAAAATTAACAACATATTAGAAAAAAGACAAGTAAAACCATCCAAAGTAAAAGATATCAAATCTAACTAAAGGTGGAATCTTTAGAATGGAAATAAAAAACTTTAAGAAAAATTTGCAACTAGAGAGGTGGTATTTTTAAAAAAAAATTATAAATGAAAACCTTTTTCCATAAGAACAAGCTAATAATCATAAATCTATAAAATACACCATTTTATCACTTTGAAGTGTAACTTTGACCACTTCTCTTTTAGTACATGCACATATGCCTCACAACCAAAACTCTAATATGTCGAAGTGGGGGACTTTTTCTCATCCATACCTCCTTTAAGATTTTCTTAATATATCTTGTTGGCATTTTATTTAGTTCTTTCTAAAGATACACTTATGAGGTTTTTAGCCTAAGTATAGAGTTGAGTTAAAAAATCAATTGATGCTTTATGATCAAAATACAAGAACATTGGAACAATTGACAAGAATAGGTTAACGAGCTTCTACTTTTTGAGCTTTCCAAGGCTCATAAGTGTGATTGTGATCTTACTAGAAGTAATCAAAGATCTTTTTTTAATGAAACTTGCTACAAGCAAAGTTAAACCTCATGATATAAATTTGAACCCAATTTTTCTTTGCCTAATTCATTTTGTGTTAGATATATAAATTGCAAGAATATATCCTTAATGTAGATCAAAATAAATGATCTATTGATGTATGCACAAATAATTAATGAAACATCAATTCACCTAGTTTGATTCTTTAAAGTAGATCTATGAATTTCATAAGCTACACTAAAGATATTTATCATTTTGATTTATAAGTGTGCATGACCAATCGTTATCTTAAGAATGTTGCTTGGTTGTTAGGAAGAAAATTTGATGAAATAAAATTTCTAATTGTTAAAAAATATAAAAGACCTTGATTCTAGATGGATATAACAAATTATTTTGACTTGCAAAGTTTAAACCCTCAAATACATTTTAATTGCATCTTTAGATGACATAATTCTCAATTATAGTACTTATCATGATATTCCACATATTAATATGGAAATATTTTACTTAAAAATTTCTTTAATGGAATACTAACTATTTCTTGGTAAAGGAACAACAAATGTGCACCTAGAGATATGTTAGATCCTCTAAAATACTAAGAAAATATTGGAGACAATTTATAAAGAAAATAAAAAGAGGTTTTATATTGATTTTTGGAAATGAAATATGATTCTAATATGTTATAACAAAACTTAGATTACAACGATGCTTCCGCTTGCCAAGAGCTTGCAAATGATTTTTTACATGTAGAACTTATAAAATTTGTAAGATTTGGCTATGGTGATAGCCACCCAAGATCTAAAGGTCTATGGAAAGCAAAAAATACTCAAAAGATCAATATGAAAAGAATAAATTGTATTTCTATCAAAGAATGCAAATAGAATCAATATACAATGTGTG
>VDFB02126306.1:0-16819 GCA_007258455.2 Sequoia sempervirens
AAAGATATTACCAAGTGTATTCAAACTCCATGATTGACCTCCATTGCACCTTCTCTATTTGCTGCAATATGTAGTTTTCCCTTAGATTTTCTGTGAGCAACCTATGACCATGCCTATGCCTTAAGCAAATGTTGAAGGATTCTATTCTAAATGCAACACAATGCAACTAAGCAACTATGAAGTAAACCTAAAGTATGTAAATGCCAATATGTCAAAATTCCAAGAGATGAAGTATGTAAAATTGTATGAGATGTAGATGCAAAGAGATTAAGAGATATACAAATGAGACCAAAATTTCTATTTTATAGAAAATGCAATTTTGGATGGATGGCCAAGATCGAAGATTGACAAATTCCCTAAAATCAATGGTCAAGATTGAGTGTGACAACCCACAATTAGGGTTAGGGCAATATTAGGGTGAATTTGAAATGAGTGGACAAGATTTGATTTTAGAAAATCAAATCAAGGGACAAGATTGCATGTGACAAGGAGATAAGGATGGCACAAAAAAAGAAAGAGCTGGAAAATGAAATAATATTAGAAATTATTTGATTTAAGAAGGAAAGTTGTCATTTTGAATTAAAAATTAATTTAATTCAAAAGGTGGGGCTATGTGATAGTAAATAATAAATTTCAAATTATTTACTAAGAGAAAATTAGAAAGTGGGACAATTTTAAATAATTTTATTTAAAATTAGGAGAATACCAAAGCGGACAATAATTAAATAAATTAAAGAATCTATTTAATTATGAGAAGACATTTAGAAATTAATGACATATTTAAATAAATAAATAATTTTTTTATTTAAATAATCATGAAGAAATAATGGACAAAGATAATTAAATAAATTTAAGAATTTATTTAATCATGGAAAAACATTAAAGAATTAGTGACATTTAAATAAATAAATAAAATTTATTCATTTAAATAATCAAGAGGAATAAAAGACATGAATTAATTAAATAATTATGAATTACTTAATTAATAGTTGAAACTAGACCATATGACATAATTAAATATTTTAATTATGCTAGGAAGAATGTGGAGAAAATAAAACTTGCAGGCCTAGGTCATTTTTGTGTCTACACCCGCTTTCACCAGTGGATGAAAAATCTCCCCCTCACCCATCTTCATATCTGCAAGGGTCTCAGGCTTCCTTGAAACCACCATACTAAGATCAGCGTCCATTTGTAGAGCACCAACCTTCTAAGAATTATGAATGTTATTGGGAATAAGTCCCTCCTGAACCACTTCCAAAGCACCTTGAGCCAAAGCCATCAAACCCAAGTTCACCTCCTACTAACTGAGATCATCCAAAACCTCAAAGCGATTAAAAGTGTCACCTTCCATTTGATCCTTAAAAGTCCTTTTCTAACCACGATTTTTGTTATGGGTCTTAACAAGAATAAGCCCCTCAGCACCTGTAACATCACCTGGAATGGGAGCCTTAACTTTATCAACCTTAGGAGGGTTGTGAGGAGGCTGAGTAGCCCAGGGCTCAAGGGATTTGGCTCAAGGGAATCTACACTGTAGATGTCCATATTCATGACAAAGACGACACCAAAAAGGAAAAGTCTCATAATCAAGTTGTTGCACCCAAGAATATGAGCCCACACAAATTTCAAGAGAATCCAAAAGAGGGTGACTCAAATCAATCTCAACATAGATGCAAGCAAAATTCATAACTTTTCAATCCTGAGTTTATGCGAAGGGCCCACTAGTTTCCCCAGGGTTGAAGCAACCATGTGAAAAATGTCATTACGCTAGCACTCCACTAGAAATCAGGGAAGATGCACCCAAACGAATACTTGATTCGGAAGCTCCTCTAAGGGATTAAAGCTAGCATGCCATGGTTTAATAAATAAAATAGCTTGATTATGGAAGTAAGGCCTGCCCTCAAAGACTCTGTTGCAATCAACCATGCAATTGAAAACCACCATGAAATAACTATTTTCCAACAACATTACTACTATTTCACCCTCGGGAGACCAATTCATATCATCCCATTTCTCTAAAAATTGGAGTGAAACTCGTATTCCCATAAAATTTCAAATCAAAGCATGTTTTGTAAAGTATTCTATGTCCTTTGCAATTGATTCAGGTTGAATCACCAACACCGGCCTTTCCTTACTTCAATCAAGGTAGCCATTAATCTTTGGGATCTGAGGTCCACCCGCCAAAGCAAACCCACCACTCCCCAAATCATTGGAGAACAAAATATTCTAAAAATCCCTCATTGAGAAGGAAGAAGAATTCACTCCAACAATCATACAAAAATCTAGAGGCTCTTTGGCCCCTGAAGCTTCTCTCAGATCCATTGCCAAGAGAGCTTAAAAACCACTCCCACCAAGAAAACAACCCAAATGGTTGAAGGAAAATCTATGCCCAAACACAAGGGTGTTGATACCCATCTGAGGATCCAAAAAGAAGCAACAACCGACACACAAAAGGAAAAGAACATAGAAAAAATGAAGAACCCCCCCGATCACACTAAACACCCCCCGCCATCACAACAACCAGTAACAAGCTTGATCTCTGCCAAAACAAGAGCATGCACAAGGATGGAATGACATGTAGCTGTGAGCATATGCTTCCCCATAGAGAACCAACGATGCCATCTGATCCACTTCTATTTGATCTTTTTACTTCTTACTTTTAAGGAAATATTTATTTACTATTAGGTTAAAAACCTATGTAATTATTATGTTGTATGGGTAGAGTTGTTACAGGTTGTCATGGAGGTTGGAAGACCAAAATGGGGGTTTGACTAAGATAAGCCACCCAAAATACTCTTCTTTTTTTCTTTTTATTTTCAAGAATTTCTTAGGGAAAGAAGCATTATTTTTTTTTTAGATCGCAGGAATCGGTAGCATGACCCCTATAAATCAAGTAAAGGCGCTTTGGTAAACTTTTAACGCGGATCTCCTGGCCTACAAACAATACACCTCCAAGATCACCACGGACAGAGGACGAACCGTGGACCGTGCAGGAGCCACAACCAGAATTAATTTGAACCAACCGAGCCAGGGCCCAGTGAGCAGAAGCATTTGGAGCCAAAGGGACATGGCTTTCTAACTATTTTTTTTGTGGTTCTAGTCTTTTATTTTTAGTATTTAGAGCTAAATCACTGCATTTGTACTCGTGGAATTATTTCGGAACATTTTTATGTACCATAAAATTTCTATTTTCATTCTACATGTTTAGGAGGTATGTATCAGGCCCTCACCAACACCAGCTACCCTATATTGCTATTAGTATCACCTTATGTACCAGTGTCATACTGTGTGTTTCTGAGTTATGCCTCTGTTATGCCCCATAGTTTTGCCCACCAGCCATGTTTTCCATTTCTATTAGAATAAATTTGTAATCTCTTTCCTATAAAGAGATATGTTCACCAATTTATGACAATTAAACATTTTATATTGTAATCTATATTTTTTTCAAATATAAATTTTGTATAAATAAGATAATTGGAATAGATTTAGTAGGATTAAACTCATTGATTCATCTTAATGTAATGTGTGGGTTTACTCTCAAGAAAAATTATTTTTCCTTTGTAAGAGTGAAAATACATACACTATAATTATAAAAAAACATAATAGTACCTACAAAACAACCACACAAACAGCTGCTCCAAGCATAGAAACCATGAGATAGTTTTGAAAAAATATTTGCTAACCAAGAGAGATTTGGCACCCAAAGTACATGGTCCAAATTCCAAATCCCCTCTCGGTAACTTTAGATTATTTCTTACACTTCTAACATATGTCATAAGTTGAAGTAAAGTGATAGTTTGATTGGCACTAAGGAAAATATGTATGCACAGATCAAAAACTATGTATGATATAGTGTATCATACTTTCCTGATAAGTCTACAACTTAATATATATTGGTGCACCTCTTTTGTATCGAGAATCTTGGGTAGAAGTTTAAATACCAAGTGGAATTTGTACACAGTAATACAAATGATATTTTTTGGCAAATGAAAGTTTTAATGTGGGCTTTGAAGAAGAGAAAGACATTATCTACATTTCAAATAAGAATGAATACCTCAATGATCCAGTCCACTAAAAGAGCTCTCATCTTGTTATCATGGAATCCAACAACGCTCGATTCACGGATAAACCCCCTATGAAACTTGTCTGTTTCTTAGGTTTGTGAAGTTCAAGCACGCAAAACGAGGTGATTTTCAATCCACCTCGAAGTGCATTCCAAAGCCTCAAATATTCAACTTGAGCATCCCCCTATGTTTTCCTCGCGAAGACCTTCGAAACGAGCTCCTTCACGAAGTCTCATTGATCATACCGCAAGCGACCAGGAAAGATGCGCTTGTGCAAAGTGTCTCTAACTCCATCCAAATTTTGGTTGGTAGTTGAAAGTGCAGGGTGCCAAAATCAGCTGCACCAAGATAAAGATTTTCCAAAATCGTGTAGAAGCGCCAAAAAGTGCTTCACACATTAATATTGCCCAACTCCATCCAAATTTTGCTGGTATTGAGTGCAGGGCCTAAAAATCGACCCTCCATAAAGTGATTTTCCAAAAAATATGTAGAAGCACTAAAAGTGCGTTTCTACACATTGTTGCCTAACTCATCTGGGAATTTTGGCTATATTGAAAGTGCAAGGGCCCAAAATCAACGACTCGGTAGGTGATTTTCCGTAATGTAGAAGCATCCAAAAAGTGCACTCTCATTATTTACTACGTCAGCATTTCCACAAATTTTTGACTACATGGCATTATTTTAGCACCTTTGTGACCTTTTTTCCGTGACTTTGTCATTTTTTTGCGCATGAAATGGAATTTTAGTTAACCTTTAACTTTTCCGTGACTTAGTCATTTTTGTGTATCGGTGTCAATTTAGCATCTCTTTAGACCCTTTTCTTCCAAACTTAGCCAATTTTTTTACTCATGGTGACATTTTTAGCGACCTTTGTGACCCTTTTTCCGTGACTTATCATTTTGTGCAATGGTGTTGAATTTTAGTAACCTTTTCCCCTTTTTCCAAACTTAGTTATCATTTTGTGCAATGGTGCTAAATTTTAGCATCCCTTTAATTCTTTTCTTCCTGACTTTACTAATTTTGACTATAATTGGCTTTTAGCACCTTTGCACTTTTTCCGTGACTTTAGTCATTTTGTGCACGAAAGCCTACTCTGAAGCACCTTTACACTTTTGGCAGTTTTTATCTTCATCTCTTCAAACTTGCTCTGTTTCCATTCCGGACCCCGTTTCTTCGCTCCCGCATCATTTTTCGTTCCTCGTTGCTCGTTTCACACTTGCTCAACATCGTTTCTCACTTCACGCTTCCCAATGCTAATTTTTCTACTAATGTCTATTGATTCACCATCCTTGCAGTTTCTCTCTAGATTTCACCAAGTGATCCTAAAGGTGACATTTTTTGATCCAGTGAACTATCCCAGATCTACAAAGAAGTCGTTATGCAACAAGATGAGGATGACAGTTTTTCCCAAAGCCTCAATACATATCATTTGCGATATACGACTGACACTTGATAATCTCAAGATGCATCTTCGCGGGTGTAAGAAAATCCATTCATTTTCCAGAAGGCTGATCACAAGAGATCACACCCTTGTAGATTACATAGTCGGCCCAGATGATGCGTTCATATAGGAGACCAAGAAGAAGTATGAAGACTCTGCGCCCAAAGCAAGGAACCATGAAGATTTTTGATCTCCGATGTTGAACATGTTGATGCATCCTTTTATGCATTTTGTAAATATTTACTGACATCTTATATGTCTTTTTGTAAATTGTAATTGCACCAAGTTTGAAGATGTAATCTTTTGAAAACAAATTACACTTTGACTTTGGTCCAAGTTAGGTGAGATCTCCTAAAATCGCTCACCTAACTTTCCTTGATTTCCTCAATTAGATTCCTAATTTTTCTCATCCCTCTTTTCTATATAATGTGAGGGATTTCTATTGTAAATTTATCCTTTAGTATTTTGCAATGAAGTGCTGCCCTTTTTGAAGCAGAATTGTGAAACTTTGCATTCATACTTTGTGAATGAAATTCGATCAATAAAGAAGAAGATTGCAAGCCATACTTTGTGTTGGATTCAATAAGTCTTACGAATTGATCTTATTTGGTGGTGATTAGCTTATGGGATCTGAAGGACTCTAAGTAATTTATGTAAACTTTGTGTTACATCCATTATTTAGATTTGCATTTGTGTTTTGTTTATCCTTGGTTGAATGATCTACAAGACTTTGTGCTTGTAATTATTCATGCTCTTTGGATATTATTGTTGAATGATCTACAAGACTTTGTGCTTGTAATTGTTCATGTTGTTCAAGGAATTGTGCGTCTAAGAAGATTTTGTGCTTCTAACATGACAAATGACACTCTTTTCACAGATCCACCATTGAAAAAGCTACAAATGACTTTGTGCCTTCGTGAGCTTTCCCTTTTACTTTATTTGTTTATTGTTAATTACTTTTGGTATCTCTACGCTTTGCTTTGACAAGATAGAGGTATTGGTATTACTGCTAGTTGATCGTTTAAAGTTATTAAGAATTGTGAACTTCCAACAGTGAAGCATTGTAAACATCTTCTCTGAAAAAAGAGAGAAGGATGAATGTAACACACCCCCCCACTTCGTAAGTATTGTGTACATTTTGTAATTACTTGTTTGTTTTACTATCACTTCTGTCAATGGTAAGAAGGGTGCCTCCCCTTTCCAAGAGGAGAGATTCACATCTCACATAGTTGTGGTTGAAGTCCTAGTTGTGTAATCTATCGAAAAGTTGATTACATAATTTTCACCCAACACATCTTTTGTGTAATGTGGCATAGCTTAAACATGGAGTGAGAAGGAATGCATATAAGGCCCTGTCATGAAATTTAGATATTTAATTACTTGTGATAGATAACATGAAAACCCAAAGATGTTTGACCCAAAGAAATGTAGTCTCACGACATGCAACGATGACACAAAAGGAGCATCCATGGTAAAGAAAATGATCAAATGCATGTTGTATTAGTAAAATTGTTTTGAATAGACTTCAGTAGATTTTAAGCACATGTAAATGGTAGAATGTCTCAAAATGATTTCAATTGATGGCGAGATGAACAAATATGGGCATTTTGGAAAGATTTTAGATACTTAAAAAAAAAAAAACTTGCCAAAAGCTTTGATAGGGAAAGTTAGTGTTAAACAGTAGAAGAAGAGGAATGAAATTGTGAAGTTTTACTAGACACATGCATGCAAAAATCTGGAAATATTTTTATTTGCAGCTGTTTTCTTAGAGAATCTTAGACAAAGAACAATGACTATATGCCAAAATTACCTTAGAGAATACATGCTTTCATGGATTAATTAGTCCTAGAGAAGTGATTCTTGCTAGGTACTTATCTCAAAATTCTAAATATGTATGTATATTCATGCAAAATATGTGCACACATAGAAAGGACATTAACTACTTAGTTTTTAAAGCTTTCAAAACAAGAGTGAAACTAGTAAAAATCCTTAGAAAAAATTGCAATCATGAGATATAAGTATCAAGGAAACAAATTTATTTTTATGCTTGAAAGTGTATTGCCTAAAGTTTTAGACACTAAATTAGGTCACATTAGCATACAAGATTTCTAAAAATTAATGGAAGAAGGAATGAGATCACCTTTAGCACATAATATCTTTGAAAGTTGTTTAGCACATGTCATTGGGTTTCTTGTAGTAGTCTATTGTCTCAATTTTATGCTAAAATGTATTAAAGGATATAACCCTGTGTCTAGAGAGATTAAATTTGTTGATGACAAGTTAGTGGCTAGATTAGATAGTGTCTCTATTGGTATCATTTTTAGGTTACCCATAAGAGATCAGGTTGTTTGCATTAACAAAGAGATTTCTCATCAGCATGTAAATGATCATAAGAACCAATGTATTAACACCATAGCAAGAAGTTTGTTATTGGCTCCTAAAGGAGGTAAGTCTCAACTTTCAAAAGTTCTCCATAGGTCTCTCTTCATTGATGATGTCGCTAATTTGATAGTTCTTCATCGACTAGTGGAAAATGGAGATTCAACCTAGTTTGAAAAGTGGATGTACATTTTTATCATGATCATAAGTGTTGGGAATCAATTAATTGATTGGGATGGTATTATTAGTGACAAATTCCATGAGAAATTGGCCAATCTTGAGATAATCAATATTTTGATATGTCTTTTTATATTTTCTATGTAATTGCAAGCATGAAAACTTGGCCAAGGCTCAGTACAAAGGAAAATTTAATAATACAAACAAATCTATAACTATTAGACAAAGTTGCATCTAGATAATAGTTACAAGAAATTTTGAAGGGTGAATGATGCTTTTACAATGTTGATTGTGAGAGAGATTCAAGGAAAAATTGTACTCAAAATATCCCTAAAAGTGACAATTCTTGTCAAATAGAATGGGAGTTATTTCATATAGTTTCCTAAGTTCACTTATTTATGGATTGGAGGATTTGATGGATGCCCATTAAAATTATCTAGGCATATGGATGATAAACTCATTCTGATAGATCTATGCAAACAACTCAATGTAGTCAACAAGAGATGCTAAGACAAAAAGAAGAATGAGATCCCTTTTGCTATCAAACTCGACCATTACAATTGAAAATCTTCTTTTGTTGCTTAGAATATTGAGTGATCATTGGTAAAAATGAGTCTCTAGATTTATAAAGTGAGGTTCCCATTTGATAGTAAAGGATATGTCAGAAATAACTTCAATCTAGGTCTGAGATACTATCATTGTCCAAATATTGAAGATTTATAGGAAGATTGTGAAGATGACTATGAAGTTAGAAGGGGAGATTAGATGAGGTTGAAAAAAATAAAAGTCAAGGACTTCGAACTAGATTGGTATGTGGGTTAGATCACTGATGATGAAACAAATTTAATAGATCCCTTGTAGTTTGAAAAGATCCAAGTTTAGAGCTTGCCACCTATCAATTGGGTGGATCAAAAAATAAGAGAGGTCAACAAAAGAACAACTTATGTACTTAGAAGATCAAAAGACTAGGTTAAGAATAAATTTATTGAGATAGTCCAACTAATAATCCACCAAGCAAAGGAGAGACTTCAAGAAAGAAGAATGATAGTAAAGAGGGTACTTCTACTCCCTCTCAAGTTGTCACTTTGACTTCCATTGCTTAGAAAAATAGTCAAGAAGGAAGTGATGATGATGACCCATCCAAAAGGAATAGTTTCAAAAATATTTGTGGAGATGATCCAAAGGTGAAGAAGAAAAAACCAAAATCAAAGAAAGGTCATCGTAGTACATTCAAGAAGAAGTAAGAATAGAGGATTCAAGAGAATCTAAGGGTGACTTTGAGGGTGAAGAAAAGATTCCAACAATGTATCATATTCTCATTCTATCTCCTATGCATGAAATACTTGATGCAATCAGGGGAGGTCTTGCAATCACACCAAACACAAATCCAACCAGCAACAACAATCATCAGTTCACAATCTCTTCAAAAACTCATTATTTCATCAAGTCAACTATTTTCCTTATAGCATTGGGAAACCACTCAATCAGGTATAACTCCACAATCACACCCTTTAAAACCAAAACCTGACTCACTTCAAGGAGCCATTTTGACATTCAACAACATACTAACAAATCACCTTAGACTCCTTTTGAACAATTTCTCCAAAACTAGGTTTTCTCACTATCTAGGCCTCAAATTGGTCCACTTTTCCAAAGAGACTACTCTCTAATTTCTTCAAAAACTTTAAAAATATATTTGGAAGCACTTCACATGATCTAAAAACAAGGAATCCATCACTATTTGTTAGAAATTCAATTATCCATATGCCTATTCACAAAATCCTCCATTTAATTCACAAAACCTAGGGCTTATTGAAAAGTGCACTTCCAAACCTTACCAAATCAAATCACCACCACAAAAAAGTCTAAAATAGTATGCTCAATATTAATTCAACATAAAATAATGCTTCCCCAACACAAAATTCAATTTGACACATCAAAACCACTCTTTTTCATATGGAAAACACAAATTTCCATCCTAGGGCTTCATGCCCAACACATTTCTAGACCTCCCCTGCTCTCACTCACCATTATCACACCTTTTTAATGATGGTTTAGACCCATTACTCAAGCCATAGTGATCATAGTATGAGGAATGGATCAGTTCTTCATTTTTAAACCTATAAACCCTTAAACTTGTAAACTTAGGTCGGTCTCATAAAATTGGAAATAAAATACACCAAACTCAATAAGAAACCTTCAAAATGGAACAAAAAGAGATTTAAAACAATTTTATATGCTTTTTCCTAAAAATTTGATCCGAGGAGGTGTTGTACAGACCATATAGTTGTTGTAAACAACAGAAAATACAAAAATATGTAGGAAAAAAAGGTTGTCTTTATTGAAAACTTTTACAATATTCAAAATCAACCTTCACAACGAGGTTTCCATAATTTTTATGCCATATCCCACCAAGATCCAACTACTTCAACTTATCAAACTAACTTTTAAATGACATGACCGTTGGTCTTCCTTCAAAATGCACTTTTACAACTTTTGAATTTGACAACTATGCACAATTTGCAATTTTTCAACTATTTCCACAATTTGAAAACCAAACCACCTAGACACCTAAACATGACACAATAATGACTAATTACATAACAAAATGGTCTTAATACCTTATTTTATGCCTACCACCTCAAAATTCTAAATCCTACACATTATCTTCTTGAATTCACAAAACTTGAGAGAGATTTTTCTGATTCAATGATGCAAAAACAACACATAGTTAAATCCAGAAAAATCTCTCATTATTATGGACTGTGGAAATCTAATGTCTTTGATTCAAAAAACTTATTTAATGGTGCTCCTGCACCATACACCCCAAATTGAAAATTTTCCAAGTCTCTTGGAAAAGATGTATAACTCGCTCTCCTTTAGATCTCTGACCTTGTTGATCTCTACCCTCAGGTTCTCTTTGATTGAATTCCACGTTTTCCTTGACATTCTTGGCTTTTTCTTCATTTATTTTATGCTCCAACTGTCCTTTTTGTACTATGGAGCACTTCTCACCTTTTCCAACCTCAAACATTGATGTTATGCCTTCCTTTGAACCTGTACACTTACCTCCTTCCTCTTTCATCACTTTACTTTTTGTTTCTTGTCCATCCTCTGTCCAATAGTCCTCTTACTTGCATCTTTATCACTGTTAAACTCATAAATTTTTGTACCATCACTATACCTCTAACTAGTCCCTTTCCTTTTGTACCATTACATTTAATGTCTCATGCATCCACTTTCCTTCTACTATCCACAACCATCACAATCCTTTTCAACCTCACAAACTTTTCTCTTGTGCTTTTCAACTATTCATCCACTTTCTTTCCACCAGACAGTGGAAACCTACTATCCCTACAGATCCACCTTTTTCTTACCTTTTCAAAGGATTTTCACACTTACTCTGCACTATATCTGTCTAAGACACAATTTCTTCCACTTTCTTTTTCCACACAAAAGCATTCTTCTTTCCACTTGTCTGCAAATCATCTTCTATTCTTTCTTCCTATTGTCCGTGACTTTATCACTCCTTACATTGGATGCCAAGTCTATACTCTTACCCTCATCAACAATAATAAACTCCTTTCTACCTAACACAATAATCTCTCCTTGCTCATATAGTCCTTCATTCAATGGAGTTAAAATAAACTCTCTCCCATTTTTTCAATCATGTATATATTTTCCCTCCCATTACAAGACTCTCAAACTGCCAGGGCCTTCCTAACAACATATGGCAACAATTCATGGGTAGTATATCACAAAGAACTTCATCTCTATACTATCCAATTTGAAACTCAACTATTGCTTGTTCACTCACCACAAAAGATTGATTATCACTAACCCATGATACCTTATATGGTGATTCAACCCTAGGCACTTTTTGCAAATGCAACTTATCCACCATCTCACTAGACATGAAATGTTATCTATACAACCGAATCAACAATCACTTTGCATACCTTGGTTTTACATCTGTAGGCTGTCCTAAACAATGCTCTTCTTTGAAGCAACTCTCTCTCCTTTGTTGTCTTCAAAATTTGTTTCTTCATCATCAACATCTCACCAACTTCAAGATTAGTAACCAACCTATTCAAACTTGAACTACTTTCAGCTTCATCTTCATTAACAACTTGTGCTCTCCTATTAGGTTTCCTTTCTCCTTGAATTGAAGTTGAACCAATCTTCTCAAGGTGCTTTCAATCAAGATGACCATACTCTTGACAATGGCAACATCTACTTGAAAAAGTGTTAGAATTTCTTCAACCTCCAAATCCGCCCCTTGTGCCTCTATATCCACCTCTAAAATCTACAACATGTTCATCTCTTTTGCTTGGTTCTTCTTCATTTTTAGTTGCTTTTCTTGGAGTAGAGAAAGTTTGTCTTCCTCTTACTATTTTCTCTTGTCTTGTCTTCACTTTATCTTCAACCTTCAATTCCACTTGATAACATTCTTCCACACTCCTAGGATTTGTCAAATCCAACTCATCCTATATGTTCATTCTCAAACCACCCAAGTACCTAGCTATCTTTTCATCTTCATTTTCATTGTGGTTAGATCTCATACTCAATTTATAAAATTCTTCATTGTATGCCTTTACATCCATTTCCTTTTTCCTTAAACTTTTCAATCCCTTAAACATTTGACTTGAATATTCTAAAGGGAGAAGCTTACCTTTTAGCTTAGCTACCATCTTGTCCCATGTCACAATCTTGGACTTTCCTTGCTTCCTTCTTTCTGACTACAAATAATTCCACCACAAAAGTGCATGACCTTTTAATTTTGTTTTTGCAATCTAGACTCTTTGTTCCTCTAGAATCTCTTCACATTCAAAATAATTGTCCAAAGATGATATCCAATCTAACAATTCCTCTTGATTCAAATTTCCACCAAACTTTTGCACATCAATTTTCACCTTGTACTTGTCACCTTTTACTACCTTCAACAACTTGGCCATTCTCTGATCTTCTAGATCAAGTTCTTCTTCAACATCTTCAAGCTCTTCATCATCTTCATCCTCTAATTCACTGCTTTGAACTGCTTCTCTTCTCTTATTGGTTTCTAAGGCTTCCAATCTCTCTTTCAGTTCTCTGATCTCTCTTATGTATTGAATCTTCAATTCATTCATCTCCTTTGATGTATTCTTTCCTTTTGGAGGTATCTTCACAATCTTGCCTCTTCACCTTATAAGCTTTCTTTCACAATCTTTAACTTTTCTCCACAAAGACCTAGTACCTTTGCTCTGATACCACTTTGATGCAATCAGGGGAGGTCCTGTAGTCACACTAAACACAAATCCAACCAACAACAATAATCATCAGTTCACAATCTCTTCAAAAACTCATCATTTCATCAAGTCAACTCTTTTCCTTGTAGCATTGGGAAACCACTCAATTGGGAATAAATCCAAAATCACACCCTTTCAGACCACAACTTGACTCACTTTAGGGACCCATTTTGACATTCAACAACATACTAACAAATCGCCTTAGACTCCTTTTGAACAATTCCTCCAAAACTGGCTTTTCTCATTTTCTAGGCCTCAAATTAGGCCACTTTTCCAAAGAGATGACTCTCCAATTTCTTCCAAAACTTGCAAACTCTATTGGGAAGCACTTCACATGATCTCAAAATGAGGAATCCATCACTATTTTTCAGAAATTCAATTATCCATATGCTTATTCACAAAACCCTCCATTTAACTCACAAAACCTAGGGCTTATTGAAAAATGCACTTCCAAAACCTTACCACATCATATCACCACCACAAAAAATTCTAAAATAGTCTACTCAAACTTAATTCAACATAAAATAATGCTTCCCCTACACAAAATTCAATTTGACACATCAAAACCACTCTTTTTCATATGGAAAACACAAATTTCCATCCTAAGGCTTCATGCCCAACACATTTCCAAACATCCCCTACTCTCACTCACCATTCTCACACGTTTTTAATGATGGTGCAAACCCATTCCTCAAGCCACAGTGATCACGGTATGAGGAATGGGTCAGTTCTTCATTTTTAAACCTACAGACCCTTAAACTTGCAAACTTAGGTCCGTCTCAGAAAATTGGAAATAAAATACACCAAACTCAATAAGAAACCTTCAAAATGGAACCAAAAAGAGAGTTAAAAAAAATTATATGTTGTTCCCTAACAATTTGATCCAAGGAGTTGTATGGACCATACAGTTGTTGTAAACAATAAAAAATGTAGAAAAATGTAGGAAAACAAAGTTGTCTCTATTGAAAACTTTTGCAATCTTCAAAATCAACCTTCACAATGAGGTTTCCATCCTTTTTATACCTTATCCCACCAAGATCCAACTGCTTTAACTTCTCAAACTAACTTTTAAATGACATTTATGTTGGTCTTCCTCCAAAATGCACTTTTACAACTTTGCAAAATTTGCAATTTTTCAACTATTTCCACAATTTGAAAACCAAACCACCTAGACACCTAAACATGACACAATAATGAATAATTACATAATAAAATGGTATCAAGACCTTATTTTATTCCTACGACCTCAAAATTATAAAGCCTACACATTATCTTCTTGAATTCATAAAACTTATTTAATGGTGCTCCTGCACCATACACCCCAAATTGGAAAAATTTTGAGTCTCTTGGAAAATATGCTATAACTTGCTCTCCTTTAGCTCTCCAACCTTTTTGATCTTTTCCCTCAAGTTCTCTTTGCTTGAATTCCATACTTTCCTTGGCATTCTTGGCTTTGTCTTCATTTATTTCCTGCTCCAACTATCCTTCTCACATGTGGGTGCTTCTCACCTTTTCCAACCTCAAACACTAATGTTATGCCTTCCTTTGCACTTGTACACTTACCTCCTTCCTCTTTCATCACTTTACATTTTGTTTCTTGTTCCATCCTTTTTCCACTAGTCCTCTTGCATAACTATCGCTGTCCAACTCATAAAATTTTGTACTATCAATCAGACCTACCACTATCCTTTCCTTTGTACCATTACATTTAATGGTCTCTATCAAACCTGTACTTTCTTTTCCTATAGTCCAATAACCATCACAATCCTTTGTCTTCTTATGCTCTATCTTTTCAACCTCACAAACTTTTTCTCTTACAATTTTCAACTGTTCATCCACTCTCTTTGCCACCATGGGGCAGCTCACTGTCCCTACAAGGATCTCATCACCTTTTTCTTTCCTTTTCAAAGGCCTTTCACAATTACTCTGCACTATATTTTTTTGAGACACAATTTATTCTACTTTATTTTTCCACACAAAATCATTCTTCTTTCCACTTGACTACAAATCATCTTCATTCTTTCTTCATACATGCGCACTTTATCACTCCTTACATTGGCTAGAGTCTATGCTCTTACCTTCATCAACAATAATAAACTCTTTTCTCCTTAACATTATAATCTCACCTTGTCAATTTAATCCCTCATTCAATGGAGTTAAAATAAACTCTCTCCCATCTTTTTCAATTATGTAAGTATTTTGCCTTCCATTGTACAAGGCTGGTCTGTCAAACTGTCAGGGCCTTCCCAACAACATATGGCAACAATTCATGGGTAATATATCACAAAGGACTTCATATCTATACTGTCCAATCTGAAACTCAACTATGGCTTGTTCACTCACCACCAAAGATTGATTATTACTAACCCATGAAACCTTATATGGCCTTTCCCTAGGTACTTTATGCAAATGCAACTTTTCCACCATCTCACTAGACACGATGTTATCAGTACAACCTAAATCAACAATCACTTTGCATACCTTGTTCCTACATCTGCAGGTTGTCCTAAACAATGCTCTTCTTTGAAGCAACTCTCTCTCCTTTGTTGTCTTCAAAACTTGTTTCTTCATGATCAACATCTCACCAACTTTAGGAGTAGCAACAAGTCTATTGGAACTTGAACTTCCAGCTTTATCTTCATGAACTATTTGCGCTCTTCTATCAAGTTTCCTTTCTACTCCACTTGAAGTTGAACCAATCTTCTCAGGGAACTTCCAAGCAGGATGACCATACTCTTGACAATGGTAATATCTTCCTAAAAAGGTGTTAGAATTCCTTCCACCTCCAAATCTGCCCCTTGTGCCTCTATAACCTCCTCTAAAGTTTGCAACTTGTTCATCTCTTTTGCTTGGTTCTTCCTAATTTTCATTTGCTTGTCTTGGAGTAGAGAAAGATCCTCTTCCTCTCATGGTGCTTCCTCTTCCTCTAACTATTTTCTCTTGTCTTCTCTTCACCTTATCTTCAACCTTCAATGCCATTTGATAACATTCCTCCACGCTCCTAGGATTTGTCAAGGCCAACTCATCCTATATGTTCATTCTCAAACCACCAAAGTACCTACCAATCTTCTCATTTTCATTTTCATTATGATTAGATCTCATGCTCAATCTATAAAATTCTTAGTGTATACCTTTACATCTATTTCCTTTTGCCTTAAATTTTGCAATCTCTTAAACATTTGAATTGAATAATATGAAGGGATAAACTTACCTTTTAATTTTGCTACCATCTTGTCCCATGCCGCAATCTTGGACTTGCCTTGCTTCCTTCTTTTTGATTGTAGATAATCCCACCATACAAGTGCATGGCCTTTTAATTTTGTTTTTGCAATCTTGACTCTCTGTTCATCTGAAATCTCTTCACATTGAAAATAGTTGTTCAAAGAAGATATCCAATCTAACAACTCTTCTTCATTCAAGTTTCCTCCAAAATTTTGCACATCTATTTTCACCTTGTACTTGTCACTTTCTACTGC
>VDFB02126306.1:16839-40063 GCA_007258455.2 Sequoia sempervirens
GGAGGTCTTGCAATCACACCAAACACAAATCCAACCAGCAACAACAATCATCAGTTCACAATCTCTTCAAAAACTCATTATTTCATCAAGTCAACTATTTTCCTTATAGCATTGGGAAACCACTCAATCAGGTATAACTCCACAATCACACCCTTTAAAACCAAAACCTGACTCACTTCAAGGAGCCATTTTGACATTCAACAACATACTAACAAATCACCTTAGACTCCTTTTGAACAATTTCTCCAAAACTAGGTTTTCTCACTATCTAGGCCTCAAATTGGTCCACTTTTCCAAAGAGACTACTCTCTAATTTCTTCAAAAACTTTAAAAATATATTTGGAAGCACTTCACATGATCTAAAAACAAGGAATCCATCACTATTTGTTAGAAATTCAATTATCCATATGCCTATTCACAAAATCCTCCATTTAATTCACAAAACCTAGGGCTTATTGAAAAGTGCACTTCCAAACCTTACCAAATCAAATCACCACCACAAAAAAGTCTAAAATAGTATGCTCAATATTAATTCAACATAAAATAATGCTTCCCCAACACAAAATTCAATTTGACACATCAAAACCACTCTTTTTCATATGGAAAACACAAATTTCCATCCTAGGGCTTCATGCCCAACACATTTCTAGACCTCCCCTGCTCTCACTCACCATTATCACACCTTTTTAATGATGGTTTAGACCCATTACTCAAGCCATAGTGATCATAGTATGAGGAATGGATCAGTTCTTCATTTTTAAACCTATAAACCCTTAAACTTGTAAACTTAGGTCGGTCTCATAAAATTGGAAATAAAATACACCAAACTCAATAAGAAACCTTCAAAATGGAACAAAAAGAGATTTAAAACAATTTTATATGCTTTCTCCTAAAAATTTGATCCGAGGAGGTGTTGTACAGACCATATAGTTGTTGTAAACAATAGAAAATACAAAAATATGTAGGAAAAAAAGGTTGTCTTTATTGAAAACTTTTACAATATTCAAAATCAACCTTCACAACGAGGTTTCCATAATTTTTATGCCATATCCCACCAAGATCCAACTACTTCAACTTATCAAACTAACTTTTAAATGACATGACCGTTGGTCTTCCTTCAAAATGCACTTTTACAACTTTTGAATTTGACAACTATGCACAATTTGCAATTTTTCAACTATTTCCACAATTTGAAAACCAAACCACCTAGACACCTAAATATGAAACAATAATGACTAATTACGTAATAAAATTTTCTCAAGACCTTATTTTATTCCTACCACCTCAAAATTATAAAGCCTACACATTATCTTCTTGAATTGACAAAACTTATTTAATGGTGCTCCTGTACCAGTACTTGATCCTTCTCTAGTTGTAGAACCACCTCATCAAATATGAGTGAACCTCTAAAGGATATATTGGAGTCACCTATTCTTCCTTAATCCATGAAATCTTATCCACCAGAAATTGATGTTCCATAATCCTCACAAGGTTATATGTCTTCTTGACTAGAAGAAACTTTGCCAAGGAAAATGAAAGTTTTTGAATTGGTCATTCTCAAATTTAATTTTATTTCTAGTTTGTTCGAGGAATTAGAGAGGTCAAAGAAGATAAATCTCACTTATATATTGATATTAGGTCCTACATCAAGAAACATGTGTGTTGAAGTTGCTCAACTTATTGTAGAGAAAGATGTGAATGGAGCTACTCAGGTTGGTTTTAAGATTACCAAGGTTAATTTGGGTCCTTCAACTCATGAAGGTGACATTCATAAATTTTCAAGTTTCAAGTGCTAGATTGGTGTATTGAAAATAGAAGGAAAAACATACAAAAGTGTGGCTAAAATAATAGGTATAAATATTGACTTCATATCTAAGATTTAATATGGATACATCTACTTTGCCTCTAGATACAATCTATTCTTTTGTAGCTCCTATTATTAAGGGAAATATTGAGAAAGGAGCAATTAAAGATGTCCATAAATATCATGCATATGGAAAGATGACAGAAAACTAGTTTGAGAAAATCAAAATGGATGCATCAAATTTTATTGAGAAAGAAAAGGAAATTTATGATGAAGTAGAAGTCAAGAAAGAAGCAATGCAAATAAAATTGAGAGGTATTAGAAAAGAGAAATCATCTTGGCAAGGGGTCCTTAAAGGTCTTTAAAAATGATAAATATAGACTCTAATATCTTAGTCAATTAAAAGATCTCTTTAACTATAGAAGAAAATCACTCTAATTCTTGGCTTCAAAGTATAGAATGAAAATTGGCAATCATCAATCTAGATTTAGCAGAATAGGATAATTATTGGTGATATGTGAACAAGTGAAAGTAAAGGTTCAAAATGATTTTCTATTAGTTATCCCAAACACATTGATAATGGATAAATTTTAGACTCTCAAGAAGAATTTCAAGGATATGATTGAGAAAGAGTTGTACAACAAACAAGCATTCAACACAAAGACAATGAAGAAGTTGAGTGAAATCTTAGTAGTTCTAGATACATGTAGCATTCATGTGCATGCTTTTTTCCATGAGTTGGAAGGAATTCAAAAGAGGCAAGGAATTTTGTGTAATGAAATAACTTGCATAATATAAGAAAATGATATGAAATATGATATAAATACTTAATAATAACTAATAATTGTAGACATGCAAAAATTTACATTCTGCATTTGATCGGGTTCATTCATCAACTGAACTAGATGTTGCATTAGATCCATTCATCACCTTCATCCATTCATTTAAATAATCTCATTGCCTAAGGTTATTTATTTAAAATCAAATGAGCATTATCATCAATCTTTTAATAATAAATCAAAAAGCCATTTAAATCAAATCCTAAATCATATTCCATCATTTTCTGATTTAAATAAATCAATTATCAAAGTCCTAAAAGTCAAATCATCTAATCAGCATTAAATCAGCATAATCATCATCTATTTAATCTAACCCTGATTAAATACTCACCCACTTGCATTCTCTAGATTTGGCCACATGAAATTGCATTTAATTGATTTATCAAAATTATTTATTTTCAACTTGGCATAAAGGAAGAATATTCTCCAAGTTTAAATTTCCCCCCAAGTGGACATGTACACAGAGCATTTATGAGGCCTTACATGCCTCTTACATGTCCCCTTCTAAAGTCAAACTCAGCATTTATTGGAAAATTTGAATTCAAATTCTCCCTCTCATGGGCACTCTTCCCAAATCTTGCACAACCATTGACCATCACACTTGACAAGTGGCCTTATCTTATTGGCTTGATCTTTGTCCCACATTGGTCTCTCTTCAACACTTAGCATTTTGAAAATCTATAAAATAGAGGCTTCATCTCTTATCAAATCCTTCACAATCCTCCACAATCTTGCAAGGTTACTCTCTTCATTTGAGAACTGATCTTGTTCATCATCACTCCACCATCTTCATAGCATTTTCATCTTAAGCTTTGATCAAGGATTGGGAAAGGGTCACTAGCACATGTGACACCAATCCACTATGGGATAGGTTTAATGTCATGTTTTTGTATGCTTTTATTTGGTTTCCCTTGTTTCATTTATGGCATGATTAACATGGCTTATTATTCCATAGGGATGTTGAAATGTTGCTGTATTTTAAACTAACCATATGCAGATAAACATATTAAACTATTTTGATGGGGAAAACCTCCAAATATCTCCAATGAGAACAAAATTCACAATATGAAGATAAAATAAGACTCACAACCTCTTATATATACCTTATTTATGCCTAGGATATCACCCATGCTGACTTATATAACCCTCTAAGCCCTAGTCCAACCTAATTAACTAAATAACAATATAATAATGATAATATGATTTAATTAGGAGTTAAGATAGCCACAAGCCAACTATTCATAACTTGATGTACTCTAATATTAAGGGTGTATCACACACCCCCTCTTCAGAGAAGCATTGTCCTCGATGCTAGGAAATTTTGGATGCTTTTGAATGAAATCCTTGTCCTCCCATCTGGTATGGTCCTCAATTTGAAATTTGTTCCATTGGATGAGATATTGAGTGAGTGTTCTAGTCCTTAGCTTTCTTGTGTGTTTTTGAAGAATAAACTTTGGTTCCAATATGATTCTTCCTTCTTCGTCGAGATTCAATAATATTGATTGAGTGGGGATATTATTCTCAATTACCTTCTTCAAACAAGCAACATGAAAAACTAGATGTATCTTTGTTGTTGATGGAAATTTAAGCTTGTAGGAAACACTACTTATCTTCTACATGATTTGATATGGGCCACAATATTTTGGAGATAACTTTTTATTCTTCACTGTTGCTTTAGTGATATTTTCTTGTAAGGTTGCAATATCAAGAAAATCCAATCCCCAACTTCAAAACTTCTTTTACTATTGTGTTGGTCTACCTATTGATTAATTTTACTTTGTGCCATGGATGCATTATCTTTGTCTTGAAAGTACTTGCTGATGAAGCATGTGGTACTCCATAGTGTGAACTGTTGGTGACAAATTCAACGATGATGTGATGGAAGGAGTATGATATACATATAATGCTATAAATAGGGACATTTTTTATGAGCTATGGAAGGAAGTGTTATACCACCATTTTTATAGAGTCAATCAATCTATAGTCCATTGATACTATTTTTCTAAAGTGAAACAATGTAGATATCCTTCCAAACACTTATTAACAACCTATGTTTTCCCATCATATTGAGGATTGTATGAATAACTATGAGCCAATTGAGTACCCAAACATTTGAATAAATCAATCCAAAATTTACTAGTAAAATAGGATCACGATCACTAATAATAACCTTAGTGTTGTGTTATTGAGACCAATTAGACTCGGATAAAATCTTCATATTAAATTTTTCATTAAACAATTTGTTGCACTTATTAAATATTTATGCCGCACTTCCATCCAAAAGGATAGTTACAAACAAATGTTAAATTCTGGAAGTGATTAATTATAATATTTTAATATAAAGTCAATGGATAGCTGAAATTATTAAATGTAGCCACCCAAAGAAAATGTTTTATTGGGTGCATGAGGCACATCCAATGGCCACACTTCATTGGTAATTAATGGGACATGTTGCAAGAATGGAAGAGAAATGAAAGTGTTGTCATTGATTGCAACCAGTTAGTTGGTTATCTACTAGTTGTTATTGATTGTATATGTTGAGGATATTGAGAAAATTATATTAAAAGAAGGTTGCAGGTATTTAGCTATTGCGGATATTGATCCTGTGCTTGTGAACTATGTTTTGTGTTTTGGTTGAGGTTCGAGAGGATTTTTGTTGGTCCATATTTCTCTTTGATGAATTCTTATGGTGTGTGATTCTAGAGTTGGGTTGTCATGGTTCTATTGAAGATGGTTTCAACATTTGGAATTATTAAGCTTAATTGATCTATGTGTTTTACATTTGTTTTGCTGACCGTGTGTCAAGCACTATCTTTGAAGTTGATGAAGCATTTTGGATCTATTATGGGTCTCTGTGATGTGTGTGTTTGGGTCGCCCTCATTCTAATTCCACCCTAGGATGTTTGGTGTCAACCTAATTTGAATTTGAAGATTGGATGGCCAAATTTGTATCTTTTCAAGGTTGGAGATAGTATAACTACAAAATGTCCTAGCGATGAAAATTGTACATAAGAGAAGAAGATAAATGAAAGAGTAGATGCGACTTTGATGCTATTTTGAAAGTGTGTGAGTTAGGTGTGTGGTTGATCAATGCAAAGCTTAATGTTGAGTTTTTAGATGTAGTGAGCAGAAGGAAAACTCTATCATTCATGCAAGTTGATCAATGATTGTGGTGGAATCTTTGTTGTATTGGGGTTTTTGTCTCTTTGTAACAAGTCTTATTTTTGTTCTTTGTATCTATATGGCAATGAGCCCTCTATGTTGTAGCCTTGTGGACAATGATTCCTTATTTTAGGTAGTGAGCCTTATCTCAGGTAGTGAGCCTTTTTTTAATCAGTTTTGATATTCTCTGTAGTGTGAGTTAATCCTCACCATGGTTTTTCCCTCATTGGGTTTTCCATGTAAATATGGTGTTATTTTGTTTGTGCATTTTCATTTGATGGTTAATCACTTAATTAGTTTATGTGTTAGTTATGGTAATTTAATTTAAGGTTATAATCTATGGAAATTAATTCACTCCCCCTCTTAGTTGTCCTATCCAACAATTGGTATCAAAGCTTGGTTCCTTGGTGAAGAGCTTAACTACTTGAGGAAGGTCTGGGATGGCTAGTAAAATGTTCTTTGATTATTTGAGGTTTAATGGAACTAATTATGGTATTTGGAAAGTATTGATGGAAGAATATCTAGAGTATTGTGGATATGATGTAGAGAAAGCTTATAAGAATCCCTACACTCCTCTTGCTAATGGTCCAAGTACACATGAATAAATTAGAGCACATGAAGCAAATAACAAGGAAAAGTTCATCTTGAAGAATAGTTTGGTACATTCTAAGTTGATTAAGGTTCATAATTTGAAGATAGCTAAGGAAGTATGTGATGCTTTAGAAAGAGCACATGATGGTGATGAAAGGGTAAAAGAGGAAAAATTATAGAATTTGGAAGCATAGTTTGATCTTATACATATGTTTGAAGATAAGAATGTTAAAGCTCATGTATATATATTGGATGAGGTAGTTATTGGAATGCGATCTCTTAGCGCTACTATAGATGAAACCAGAATTGTAAAGAATATTATCAGAACTCTTCTTGATGCTTACAGTGAAAAGATCAGTGCTATTGAGCAAAAATATAGATTATAAGACTTGTACTAAGGATTTTCTAATAGGATTTTTGACATCTTATGAGATGAGGAAGCCAAATCTAAGAAGTGGAGGCAAAATAGAGATTAATTTTAAAGCTACAAAAATTGAAGATCTGGATGAAGAAAAATTTGATGAAACCAAGGCTAGCTTTGTAAGAAGAATGAGAAAAGGCTCTGATAAGTATGAAGTAAAATTGTCCTTTAAGTGCTTTAGTTGTGGAGAAATTGATCACTATGCTGCAAATTTTCTAGAAAGAACTAAAAAGAATAAACAAATATATAAGAAAGAAAAGAAAGGAAAGAAGATTAATAGAGCTCACTCTATTAATGAGAATGCTAGTATATCAGATGAAGATTAGGAATATGAAGATCTAGATGAAAATGAATTCTTGTTCTTGGCAATTAAGGATGAACCTACTTCTACTAATTCAGAAAAATAGTCAAACAAAAGTCCTCTAAAGAATGAGAAGGAGAAGAAGGAGAAAAATGAAGGTATAGTTATCTCTTCCCTACATGCTAAACAAGAAAAGAATTTTTGGGTATTTGATAGTGGTTGCTCACATCACATGATTGGTGACAAGAGTAAGTTTGTGAAACTTGAGAAATATGGAGGTCTAGTTATGTTTGGAGATGATACTGATACTAAAATGTGTGGGATGGGTTCAGTAAGTTTTGATGGAAAGCATCATACTAAAAATATTTACTATGTTGAGGGTTTAAGGTATAATCTATTGAGAATTGGTTAAATGTGCAGAAAAGGATATGATCTTGTGTTTAAGGATGAGAAATGTGAGATCTAGAAAGGATTTAGAACATTGATTGCTATAGGAAAGAAATTTGAAGGGAATATATATCAGCTTAAAGGTGTTGATGGACGATGTTTTATGACTCAGATAAATGACAACTGGTTATGGGATAGGAAATGTGTCACATGAATTTTGATAACTTGGCAAGGATTAGTACTATTCAGGTCGTGAGAGATCTACCAAGAATTAAAAAGCTTGTAAATGTTATTTGCAGGAATTTCCAGTTTGGGAAGCAAACAAGAAATCATTACAAATCAATAGAACAATATACTACTGGATTATTGGATTTGGTTCATACAAATCTTTGTGGTCCCATGAGAGTGCAAAGTCTACTTGGTGAAAGGTACTTTATGATTTTAATTGATGATTATTCTCGATATACATGGCTCACATTTCTAAGAGAGAAATCAGATGTATTAGATAGATTCAAGGCATTCAAGGCTATGGTTGAAAATGAAGTGATTTTGAAGATAAAATGCTTAAGATTTGATAGAGGTGGAGAATTCACCTCCCACGAGTTCAATATGTTTTGTGAAGTGCATGGAATAAAGAGATATTTATCTAATCCAAGAACCCCTCAACAAAATGGAGTTGTTGAAAGGAAAAATAGAATAGTTCAAGAAGCTACTAGGTCAATGATCATTGAAGATAGATTACCACAAGTTTACTAGAAAGAAGCTATTCGCACTGTTGTATATGTATTTAATCAAGTTTAGGCAAGAGAAAACAATACAAAGACTCCCTATGAGCTATGGCATGAAAGAATTCCTATAGTTAAATATTTCAAGGTATTTAGAATCAAATGCTATATCATAAGAGATGAGGAAACTTTGGGAAAATTTGATGCAAGAAGTGATAAAGGAATATTTCTTGGATACTCTACTAAAAGAAAGGCATATAGATGTTTCAACAAAATATTGAGGAAGATTATAGAAAGCTCAAATGTGAAGGTTGATGAAGCAATGAAGAATTCTATTGATAATGATGGATATGTGTTTGATGAACATGACTATGCAAGAATAGAAAAAATTATGGAAGAACAGGATAAAGATGAATAGAACAAGCAAAATGAATAGAATGAAAGAGAAGAAGATGCTCTAGTGATGTCCCCTAGGACACTGAAATATGAACAAATGAATCATTCAGAAATTTAGATTATTAGAGATAAGACAAACGGTGTGTTAACTAGAAGCAAAACTGCTGCTGAAGTAAATTTATGTTTATTCTCTGAGATTGAGCCTAAGTTAGTAAGTGAATCCTGTGAGGATGAACATTGGAAGGAAGCAATGAAATAAATTTTGTAGATTGAGAAGAATCAAACTTGGGAATTGGTCTCAAGACCAGCAAGAAAAAATATCATTGGATCAAAATGGGTATTCAGAAAAGCTGAATGTGAATGGAAATTTGTTAGAAACAAAGCAAGGCTTATGTGTAAAGGCTACTCATAAGTAGAAGGTATAGATTTTAGGATACTTTTTCCCTGGTAGCAAGAATAGAAGCTATAAGGGTGTTCTTGGCCTTAGCTGCTTATAAAGATTTCAAGGTCTATCAGATGGATATCAAGTCAGCATTTTTGAATGGTGAACTAGATGAAGAGGTCTACATGGAACAATCAAAAGGATTTCAATTAACAGATCAACCAGATATGGTGTGCAAATTGAACAAAGCTTTATATGGATTGAAGCAAGCTCCTAGAGCCTAGTATGTAAGGCTAGATCAGTATTTGATTTATCAAGGATTTAACAAAGGTACAATAGACAATAATTTGTATTTCAAGACTAAAAATGATAGAATCTTGATTGTAGTTGTATATGTTGATGATATTATCTTTGGAGGAAATGAAAAGATGTGAAAGATGTTTGTAGAAGAGATGCAAAAAGAATTTGAAATGTCTATGTTTGGCGAGATGAATTTCTTTCTTGGGCTATAGATTAATTAAATAGAGAAAAGAATTTTCATTTCACAATCTAAGTATGTGAGAGAGATGTTGAGAAAATTTGGGATTGACTATTTCAAACTGGTAAGTACTCGTATGGTGACTGGTTGCAAGTTAGGTGTTGGCCTCCTACAATGATTTAAAAACTAAGCTCTTACAACTATGATTCAAAGATTGGATGTCTAAACTAAATAACCATTCAATCATCATGACGGTGCATTTAACTTTTCAACCTAGGGATGTGAACTCAAAATGGGCCAGCACAGTATGTGCACTAGGAACTCAAAGTAGCCATTTTCATTCTACTACTAAGAAAGATGCAATGCTCAAAGTAAATTGCTTGGAAAGGAATAACATAAATGATAAACATCAACCAAAAACCATACTAAGCTTCAAATGGATGACAGAAATAAAAATACAAACAACAAACAAAAAACTACTCTATCTTCTTTGGCTGCAAGAATAGTCATAGAATGGAATTCTAGTGGCTGTAGGAACAATCAACGCCAAATTCTCAACTAATTACTGAATAGAAAGTAATAACTAGGCTAACATAAGCTAAAGAATGGATTTCTCACCAAGTGGGCCCCCTTGGATGAGTATCCTCTACTACTAACAAAAACTTAGATGCTCGAACTTAGAACTTCACTTTATTCATTAGAAAACATGAGTACAATAGAGCAGTGTATCATTGAAATCTAAGAATGCAAGTACAATATCAGATCACACAACCTTCTAAAAAGGACCATTTGATCCTTATTTATACTACCAACTAAGCAAGGTGGTCAACTCCATGAACTGGGAGGATGCCAATTTACGGAAAGTAGAGAAAATGGAGTGGTGGTTACGCGTGCATGGAATCTGGCTAGACGTGTCTACAGATTTAGCACAATAGTAATGATAGTACTTTCTCAACAATATTAAAGTCCACTACAAGGTGGTTAAAATTGATTTGCATGGGGAATCTCCTACTATTGACCTCCTTTGACCTTTGAATGATTCCCTTGCTGTACATTATGGTGCATGCCCAGCTGGCAGTGTCTTTCTCAATTTAGTATCTTCAAATTATATTTGCATGGCAACATTAGCATGCACAATAATTGCATATCTATAAAGTTACCTTAAAGAACATTCATTAACCACATGCAGAATTAATATAGATAGCCCATATAAAATTCCAATGTCATTAAAGATTTGCAAAAATATGATTAAGCCCAATGTTTATAGTTCTGAGGAAATTTCATAAAAATATCAACACTTAACATCAAGTTCCATGAAAACTTCAACAAAAAAAATCATAAATTCTACCCAAAAGTTAGACCATAAACTAGGGTCATCACTCCCCCTAACCTAAGGTCTTGTTGGTCCTCCTGTAGGGGAAGGGTTGTTCTTTTGCTTGCTTAATGCTCTAAAATTTGCAACTAACAACTGCCCTACATCAATTTTTTTTGTTCGTGAATCAGGGTCCAAGTAGAATCTTCCTAATCTGTCCAATTTGCTCCATCTCTATCTTTGTACATCAACATCATAGTTGTAAAACCTAAATTTTGGTACGGGCCACATCAGGAGGGGTGGCTGAACAGCCAGGGGAAGCCAAAATCATCCCTTTGTTCTTCTAACTTGTATATATCTGTCAATTCTCTTAAGTGTTGCAACATAGCTCTAGATGGAATGAGGCTCAACCTGTTTTAGCTCATTAGTTAGGTTCTTCCATCTTTGTGAGAGGTATCTCTTCATGGTTTCCTCTTCTTTTTTTTCCTTTACCTCATACTCACTATAGAATACTTTTATCCAAGGCATAATCATGTTACCATAGCTAGGTCTAAAAAATATTCTTTTCCATTCCTTGTAAACATCCCTTGGATTACTTGATTCAGCCCTGATGGGCAGAGGGATGTTGGACTCCAATTGCTTATAAACCCCATATTATTGTCCCCAACTAATCTCATTTTGTACCCAAGACATAAATTCCCTTAATTGGACATCTCTAACATACAACAATGGATTCCAATCATGGTCTTGAGTCATAGCATAATTATGTAGATAAAACTCACATAAAAAAATCTCATTTCGGGGGAAGCAATTTGATAAGCATTAAAAAATTCAACAAGGGTCTCAATAGAAGGGTTCAAACCTAAGACAATTTTCACCAACTTAAAAGAAAGATACTTCTTCAAATGCAGAGCATAGACCCTTGGAGGGGCCCTACACTGTAAAAATTGTGGTACTAAGACTGCCATATCATCCACATTCTTCTTCAAGGTGGTAATCTCTGCATCCTTTTCTTCAATCTCCTCATCTTTCTTTTGAATTTCCTTCTTCAATCTGCACTTCTCCTCCTTCCATTCTTCTTATCTTCATTACATTTCTTTCCATAAATGCATAGCTACCATGTGCATTGAGAAATCATGGGGTTTATACATTCCTACCAGCATTTTCCCCAGCACTAATGCTTGCTCTCCATATAGTACTAACTACAAGGATTTAGGTTACAGGGGTACTGATTGTTCTTGTTTTTGTTGTTGTTGTAGGGACTCTTGTTGCAGGATCTCTTGTTGTAGGAAATCCCGATTTTCCTCATACCCTTGATTCTCCATTTGTTCTTTCTGAGTCTCAGCCACCATAATTGAAAGAAGGTTGCATAACATGTTTGACACATTCATCTTCCTCCCATGCCTCATGTGATTCAAAAGCTTAAAGTGCATGAAATACAAATTTGGTTGGCATCCTTCATAGGTCATATAATTTATGACATAAACAACTATCTTCCTCCATGGCTTGGGTAGAGACATTCTCTTTGCCCCTTATTTATCTATACTCACTGGAGGGTTGCTTGGTTCTGTAAATTCGGCCTTGGCTAACCTGGTGTCTCTAGAAATAGGGTAATCTTCACCATCAGTAGGTAACCCTGTAACTTCTGCAATTCTTTCTTCAGTAGCCAATACTTCCAACCATTTTACTATGGCTTTCCCTTCAGACAATGTCTGGGTGAATTCTAGTGCAATGCCTTCATGAAAACCATCCAACTTCATGAAATAATCTAACCAGCCATAGTTTCTGAATTCAGCTAGGAAGGGTGCATCCTACAGTAATACATCACGCACTGTGGGTTCATTTTGAATTAACCCACCTCCCATTGTTTGCAATCAAACAATCACATTGTGGTTTCCTCCCTGCAATTCTCATCTAAAAACCAAATTCACCTTCTAGCAACACTTGCTAAATTTCCAATGCCAATGTCAACTAAATTCTCCCTTTTTACCTTTTTTTTGCAACTTGAGATTATGACAGGGTCAACAATGGCAAGGAAGGAATATTAAAGTAATGCTATGATGGAGAGAAATGGTGGCGGTAGTTGGTGTCACTTCACACATGTGAGTCGTCCTCTCACTCATATCTCAAATCGATCAATTTAATTTTTTTTGATGAAGACCAGCATGGATTGACACGTGGGAAAAATATTCACATCTTTTCCCTCCCCCCCAACCTAAATTTGGGCATGTGTCCTCGCATGCGAAATAATGATTTGACAGGGGTATGGAATAACAGCATGCTATGGTGAACATCCATATTAATGTACAACAGTTAAATGAATGTACTAAAATAAAATTAAGATATAGCAACTAATGCGCACATACCTGAATGTGTGGAAGATTCATTGCAAAGATTGTGGAGAAAGTACCATTCTCCTTTTTAGGAAATAAGTTGAGAAATTAATGAAAATGAGGTGGAATGAGGTGGAGTGGAATGAAGTGATTTGATGGAAGAGAAAGAAAGGTGGAAATGGATGGGCAGATGGGTGGATGGGAAAAGAAATGGACTCCCACGGAAGTGGAAGTCTTTATTATGACAAGTACATACCTTAATTAGCCAAAAGGAGGGACACTAGGTCTACTTCCTTCAGCTGCAGGAAGCTCGGGTGCAACATGCTAAGTGAATTGCTATAGGAAATCCTCCTTGGAAGTTAGCTTGTGATATAATCTAAGGTGGTGACCATTGACAAGCAACTTGAATCTAACTAGGTCAATAGTAGTGAGTTGAATAACACCATTAGGGAATACTTCAGCAACCTCATATGTTCCTAGCCACCTTGTCTACAATTTTCCAGCACTGTCCTGATATATAGAATCATAAAGCAACACCCAGTCTCCTAGTTGGAATTTCTTGTCCTTGACAAATTTATCATGCCACTTGATTCTTTGATTCTGCACTACCTCAGTGTGATGCAAGGCTGCTCTCCTCATCTTGTCCAAAGCATTCAATTGCATGATTCTTTCTCTTTGTGGCTCAAAGATATCCATCCCCAAGTCTACTACAGTCCTAAGAGTCTTGTGTTCAAATTCAATGGGAATCATGGTTTTCTTTCCATACAACTCAAATGGAGTGAAGCCAATGGTTGTTTCCCAAGTAGTTCTATAGGCCCAAATAGCTTATGGTAATATATTTTCCCAGTCCTTTCTATGGATAGCTATGGTTTTGGTCAGCATAGCTTCAATTTCTCTATTGGTCACTTCAACTTGACCATTGGCCTGGGTGTGATAAGGAGTACACTTTCTGTGTCTTATGTTGTACTCATTGACTATTGCTGCAATAGGGGTTGATGTGAATTAAGTTTGTTGATTAGTAACTGTCTCTCTTGGAACTCCATACCTTGTGAAAATATCCTCATAAAGAAAATTTGCAACCTTTTTATCTCTTCCATGCTTCATGGCCTTAACTTCTACCCATTTAGTTACATAATTAGTGCATACTAGGATATAAGGCTTTCCATTTGATGGAGGGTCAATGGGTCCTACAAAACCCAATCCCCACTTGTCAAAGGGAGTGATTACTACCTGAGGGAAAAGTGGCATCTCATCATATCTAGTTGGTCTTACCATTCTTTGACATCTATCACATTTTCTGATATACCTTCATGCATCCTTGTGGAGTGTTGGCCATTAATATCATGTATTCAAAATCTTCATTGTTGTCCTCTTGGCTACAAAATTTCCTCCACATGTTTTGTTGTGGAATGCATGAAAAATGTCATATGTCTCATCTTCTCTCAAACATCTCTTCGTGACATGGTTTGGTCCAGTATAAAACAAACATCCAACAATCCATGAGAAAGGAAAATATTTGTCAATGAGTGCCCTTCTCTCTTTTGGAGAGAAGTGAGGTGGGACTCTACCTATGACCAGATAGTTAGCTATGTCAGCATACCAGGGTTTTTGTACACTAATGGAGAATAGATGCTCATTGGAAAATAGTCATCTATAGCTTGATTATCTTCTAATGTAGTCAGCCTTGAGAGAAAATCTGCAACAACATTGGCCTTCCCTGGTTTATCCACAATGGTTATGTCAAACTCCTGCATCAACAATAACCATCTTGCTAGTTTACTTGTGATCAAAGGTTTATTCATGAGATATATAATGGTGGCATGAGCAGTGTGCACAAATATTTGATAGCCTATTATGTAGTGCCTAAATTTGTTCAAGGCATAGATCAGTGCTAGCATTTATTTCATCATTGTATAGTTGAATTCAGCTCCTTGCAATTTTTTGCTGAAAAAATAAATGGCATTTTCAATCTCTCCTTCTTTCTGTCCTAAGATTGCTCCTATGGCATAATTGGATGCATCTATATGGATGTGGAAAAAAAGCTTCCAATTAGGTCATTTGAGTATAGGAACACGATTCAAGGCTACCTTCAAATCAGAAATTATCTTGTCACAATCTCCAGACCACTAGAATTCAACATCTTTAGTGAGGAGGGTATACAATGGTTCTGCTATTTTGCTAAAATCCTTGATGAACTACCTATAATAGCTTGCATGGCCCAAGAAACTCCTAACATCCTTCTATTTTGTAGTTGTGGGCAGATTTGTGATCACCTCAATCTTTGTAGGATCTACTTGAATTCCTTTGTGAGAGATGTAGTGTCCAAGAACTACACCTTCTTGCATCATCATGAAGCACTTTTCACTGTTTAAAGAGAAATTGTGATCTTCACATCTTTGTAGGACTTTCCTAAGATTCTCTAATGCTTCATTGAAATCAACACCATTGGTGGTGAAATCATCCATATAAATTTTGATGCATTCATGAGAAATGTTTGAAAATATGCTAATGACTGCCCTCTAAAAAGTTGTAGGTGCATTACATAATCCAAATGGGAGTACCAAGTAGGCATAGGTCCCCCATGGACAGGTAAAGGTGGTATTTTCCTAGTCCTCTAGTGCAATTTGGATCTGGTTGTAGCCATTGAATCCGTCTAGAAAAGAAAAGTAGTGTTTTCCTACAAGTGAGTTCAAAACTTGATCTATGAAAGGTAAGGGGAAATGGTCATGTTTGGTAGCAGCATTAAGTTCCCTGTAATCAACACAAACTATCCATTTCCCTCCTTTTTTAGGCACAATCATGAATGGAGACACCCACTGGCTATCTGAAATGGGGTAGATAAATCCTGCATCTAGCAACTTCTACAGTTCTCCTTTTACAATTTCTCTCAGTGCAGGGTTAATGCTTCTTTGTGGCTGCCTCATTGGGGTACAATCATCTCTGATATAAATTTTGTGAGTGAAAATATTAGGATCTAATCCCTTCATCTCATGAGATTCCCACACAAATTCATGCTGATGGGTCCTCAATAAGTTTTCCAATAACAATTGTTGTTCTTCACTTAGTTTGTGGTTAACATTCAGATAATTTCCTTCTAACACATGTACTTGTGTAGTTGACTCTATCATAGCTTCTTCATTAACACATGGTACCTTGAGTTCATATGGCAGCAATGTCTGGGACATACCTGTTGCTACAAGAAGTTCATCTATAGAAACAGTGGCTACAAGAAGAGTGGCTACAGGAAGAACGTTTGTAGGAATAGTGGTTGCAGGAAGAGAAGGCAGAAGTGTCTTGATTGGAGTAGAAAAATGAGAAGATGATACTTCCTCCACTTCACAATTGTTCTGAATAATGTTAGCCAATACCTCATCTTCATCTTGAAGCTACATGAAGGAGCTTTTTCCTAACATCATAAGTTGCACCACATAATTAACTTCCTAGGCCTCTTCACCAACATGTGGCCATACATGATTATCCTCATCATGGGATGGCTGAACAGGAGGATAAAGAAATTTTTTTTTGGTATTCTTCTCATTAGAAATGATCATGTCACCTGACCAACATCCAATATATGCATCTGCAGTTGCTAACCATGGCCTTCCAAGAATAATGGGATACCCGCCTAGTGTAGCTTTAGGAGAAAGAATCATGAAGTCTGTTGGGTACTCCCAGGAGTCTAGAATCACCACAAGATCCTCCACTATACCATTAGGCATAATAGTAGAACTATCAACAAGATGTAGGATAGTAGCAGTAGATCACATGCTTGCAACATTTAGTTGTTGTGGGATGTCCTTGGTCATTACATTTATTGTTGCCCCTAAATCAATCAGAGCATTCTTTATTTGAAACCCATTTTATAACAAGCTGCTACCACAAGACTACAGGTCATTGTACTTAGGGATAGTCACTTTTCCAAGCATGATGTCAGCTAGTTGTCCCACCACATGAACCATAGTTGGGTCTTTCTTCTTCCTACCTGGCTTCTTGAGGCATGCTTCTTTAATTGCCTTGCCATAGATTGGAACATCCTTTATGGCCTGAAATAAGGTATTTGAGACACATATGTTTAGCTGATCCAAGATATCAAAGGTTGTGTCCTCCTTTTCTTCCTTCTTCTTGGCAACTTCCAATCTCTGAAGAAATGGTGGTTCTTGTTCAGTCTGCTTGACTTGGACTGGTTTAGGGTTTTTAGGTGCACTTGGCTGAATGGGATCATTTAAACATTCATCTTCCTCTTCCATATGAAGCTCAGTGATAATGGGCTTGGAAGGACCTAGTAAAGTAGTTCATAAATGCAAGTGGATGTCACTTACACTCACAACATATGTGGGGAATTTATTTGAAATGTTGCTTATAGAGGTTGTTGTTGTGTGTTATTTGGATTGGGTGTGGGCTGAGCTGGTAGCTGAGTAGGTTTAGGTGCATTTGAGCTTGAATTAGCAGGTAGAGGCATTATAACAAGTTTTTGGGGCTGAGAAGGTGGTTGCATGTAACTGGTTGTCTAGGTAGGCCATTGTTGTCCTCCCCTCTATTGATTTGTGTGTTTCCAATTTCTTGGAGGTGGCTACCAATGCCCTTGAAATTGTTGCCAATTCCCCTAAGGTTTTTGCCACTAGGGTGGAGATTTTTGATGATTGGTCCAAGCATTTGGAGGGTTACCCCAAGGATGTGGTGGATATCCTCCATAGATGGATGGATAGGGGGGATGCCATTGGTTTACAGATGAATAGGAATTGGAATATGGCCCAACATAAGAGATTGGATCTAGTGGCATACCTTGTCTTGGAGCCCAAGGCCTCCTTTGTGCAACATAGTAGACTTGATCTTCTTTAGTCTAAATTGGCTTGAATTTTGGTGCAATCTACTTTCCTTCAATATTAGCTACTATCTTGCATTTGCAGTCCTTCTTCTTTTGTCTACAATGGGGGAAATACTCTACCAACATTGCCTCTGCCTCCTCTTGCTTCTTCTTGGCCTGAAGTGTATCTAGTTGAGTAGCTAGATTGTTTATAATGTCTTGCTTGAAGTCTACTAGCAAATGAGTAATCTCCATTCTTGAAACTCCACCAGTAGATGACTTACCCATGGAAGATTGGTAAGTTCTCCCTTCATTTGAAGCCGCCCTAGAGTAGTTTTGAAATAATTTCTTGATATCCTCCCAAGGAACTTGGGAGATATCTCCTCCTCCCATCAAGTCCAAGGCATTAGTAAAACTTTCATTGATTCCTTTTAGGAAAAAATACTTTTGTGAGTCTTCATTGAGTGTATGGTGTGGATATTTTTATAGGAAAAATAGAAACCTTGCAATATAATCCTCCAGGATCTCACCTTCCTTTTGCTACATCCTAAAATTTTCACCTCATCTCATGTCACTTCCCTTGCAATACTCCTTGTATTTCTCAAGGAATTTTATCTTCATGTCCTCCCAAGTTTCCACAGTATCTCTTCTTAGGCTCATGAACTATCTTAATGCAGCTTCTTTCAAAGTGGTAGGAAATAGCTTAAACCTATGGGCATAAGTGGTATCGTCATAACTCCTGCAAAGTATGTCAAACTCAAACAAGAAGGTATTAGGATATTTTGTGACAAGTCCATAAAACTTGGGAAGTGTTGAAGCAGGGATATTTTTGATATTGTCAAATTCATTCTGATGGGAAATGGGGAAAGGAAATGCTGGTTGGTTAGGTTTGTTCTTATTTGCATCACCCATGCTTTCTTGATGTAGTTCCAAACCAAATGAGTTCTCAAGCTAATTTTTTTCTTCAGAGGAAACTTCAGAGTTATTCAAATCAGGAAATGCATCATAGAGGGGTGTGGATCCTCTTCATCTTCTTCTCTTGGTAGGTTCTAATATTCAACTAGTTGGAATGGATTAGGATTGTTAGGAAGGAATCTCCCATGAGCATCCCTTCTCCTTCCTCTATGCATGTAGTATCAACTCACTATTAGCCAACTCACACAAAAAATTGGTAAAGAATAAGGGGGGTCATTACTTCCTAAATGAGGGTATACTAAAAACAACTTCTAGAAACACTACATCAAGAAAAACTACCAATGACTCCATAGTTTGACACCATCCCTAGTAACAACACCAAAAATGTTGACCTCCTATAATGATTTAACAACTAAGCTCTTATAGTTGTGATTCAGAGATTGGACATCTAAATTGAATATCCATTCAATCATCATGAAGGTGCATTTAACTTGTCAACCTAGGGACGTGAACTTGAAATGGGTCAACACAGTATGTGCACTAGGAACTCAAAGTAGCCATTTTAATTCTACAACTAAGAAAGATGCAATGCTGAAAGTAAATTGCTTGGAAAGGAATAACATAAATGTTTAACATCAACCAACAACCATACTAAGCTTGAAATGCACAACAAAAATGAAAATCTAAACAACAAATAGAAAACTACTCTGTCTGCTTTGGCTGTAGGAACAGTCACAGAATGGAATTCTAGTGGGTGCAGGAATAGTCAGCACCAGATTCTTAACTAATTACTAAACAAAAAGTAATAACTAGGATAAACTAAGCTAAAGGATGGATTTCTCACCAAGTGGGCCCCCTTGGATGAGTATCCTCTACTACTAAAAAAAATCAGATGCTCGAACTTAGAACTTCACTTTATTCATTAGAAAACATGAGTACAATAGAGCAGTGTATCACTGAAATCTAAGAATGCAAGTACAATATCAGATCGCACAACCTTCTAAAAAGGAGCATCTAATCCTTATTTATACTACCAACTAAGCAAGGTAGTCAACTCCATGAACTAGGAGGACACCAATTTAGGGAAAGTAGAGAAAATGGAGAGGCAGTTACGTGTGCATGGAATCTGGTCAGACGTGTCCACAGATTTAGCACAACAGTAATGCCAATACTTTCTCAACATCATTAAAGTCCACTACAAGGAGGTTACAATTGGTTGCGCTGGCAATGTTACTTACGCGCAATAATTTATATCTATAACTTCCTGTAAAGAACATTCATTAACCACATGCACAATTAATATAGATAGCCCATATAACATGAAATTTTCATTAAAGATTTGCAGAAATAAGATTAATCCCAATGTCTATAGTTCTGAGGAAATATCATAAAAATATCAACACTTGATGTCAAGGTCCATGATAACTTCAGCAAAAAAATCATAAATTTTACCCAAAAATTAGACCATAAACTAGGCTCATCATTAGGAAAATATGATGATTCACCTAATGTTGATCATAGCAATTATAGATCTATGATTGGTGGACTATTGTATTTGACTGCTACTAGACCAAATATTATGCATGCGGTTTTTTTTGTAGCTAGATTTCAAGAAGATCCAAAGGAAACACATGTTACTATAATTAAAAGAATATTTAGATATTTCAATGGCACTCTGGATTGTGGATTATGGTATCCTAAAGATATTTATTTTACATAGTGCTTATACATATGCAGATTTGGTTAGAAGTATAGATGACAGAAAGAGTATAAGTGTTGGTGCATTCTTTCTTGGATGTAGATTGGTGACATGGTTGAGTAAGAAGCAAGACTTGGTCTCTTTTCCTACTACTAAAGCTGAGTATATTTCTATTGCATCTTGTTGTACACAATTTTTATGGATGAAACAGACATTAAAGGATATCACAATGCTACATGATGATCCTATTCCTATCTTCTATGAAATGGCCACAAATTGCAATTGAAATTTCAAAAGTCTTGTGATACTGCTTGGAATGAAGCATCTGTTGTTGTTGGATGTTTTACGATATGTGGTTTCATTGATGTCAACACTATTGGCATTAATGTCATTAGAGGTTGTATATGTTCAGGGTATTGAGAAAATTGTAATAAAATAAGTTTCAAGTTGTTAGTGATGCAGTGAAGTTTTGTATAGTGGCCAACTCAGTATGTTGATGATCATAGGTTGTGAATTAAAGGGTTTTTTCTTGATTATATCTAGTTTATCCAGTAACGTTTTAAGTCCTGAAGATTTGATCGAGTTATGAGTGCCTGTGTTTTGATAGTTTTTTTGTTGCTTCAGTTGGTGCTCCTGAAAGGAGATGATGTGATCCTAGTAAGTTGAATTGTTGTGGATGCTCCTATGGTGATTCATGATGCTTGTGGATGTTTCTATATCATGATATATCTATGTTGTATGTCTTCATTGATCGTTGTGCTCACAATTGGTGATTTTCTCTTATGTGTTCATGTTTTTCATGTTCATGGCCAACAGGCTGATTGTAGCGTGTTGTGGATCTTCGAGGAATAATTGTTCAAGGTGTCTTGTGTTTGATAATGTTGTTTTGGGTCTTCACTATGTTGCAGCCAACATTGGTTGATTCGTATTAATAATTATTTATGTTTTGGGCTGATAGTTTGTATACATTTTTATTATTTTGTTGAAGCTGACATGTAGCGATGTAATCTCTTTTTGCGGATATATGTAAGTGATTATTTATACCATTTTATGGCATGGTGTGAATGAGATGTGTGAATAATTTCCTAATCATTCAAAGGTAGAAGCGATTAACTGAAAAGTGTTCTGTTGTAGCAGCAAAATGTCGGGGCATTACTTGATTGCCTATTTCTTAATTCAAATCTTGCGGATGTAATCCAAATGTTTTGTGAATGATATATATTCCTTTGGGTAAGTAAGACTTGTTTACATAATTGAGCGATCTCTATAGTTATGCATAGATACGTATGCATTCCCCATTATTATTTTATACTTTAGCAGTATAATCTTGTGGACTAACCTCCTGTGATTTTCTCTAATAGGGTTTCCATAAAAAATATTGGTGTTATGTGTGTTTGATGTGGCGATGGTTTATGCTTTCCACGTTTATTTATCAAATCTAAGAATAAGGTTAATAATTTTCAATAAAGTTTAATTTTTGTGACAATGATTCACCCCTCTTAGTTGTCTTCCTTGTGTTGCCAACAATTGGTATGGTCAGTTTCTTCGGAAGAAGTTTAGCCAAGCTTGAGGTGATGGGGATGGTGACCTTATAAGAAGGATAGTCTGAGATTTGATGGAACAAACTATTCTCTTTGGAAGACTCGAATGGAGTGTCATCTAAGATGCATTGGTGAAACCTACTGGAACATTACAAGGAATAGGTATATCATCCCACAAAATGGTCATTCTATTGTTGTTGAGATAAAGGATGTCGAGTACAATGTGAGCTAAAAACTTGTTGAGTGCTTTGACTGATTCTGAGATGACAAATGTTATAGATTTGAAGACTGCTTATGAGATTTGGAAAAAGTTGGAAACTTTGTATGAAGGTGATGCTCATGTGAAGGTTGCTAAGTTGCAAAGCCTGAAAGAGAAATATGAAATGTTTAGAATGGGAGTTGATGAGAACATTACTTATTTCATGCAAAGAGTGAATGAACTTGTGTGTAGTATCAGATGTGTTGGTGGAACATTGGAGGAATTAAAGATTGTTGCTAAAGTCCTTAGATCCTTGCCTGTTGCATACAAAACTAAAGCTACAACTATTGAGGAGATTCAGACTATGAAAAATGTAACCAGAGACATGTTTATTTGTAAGCTTACTATTTTTTATTTGAGTGAGTTTGGTGATTCTCTTCCTAAAATAGAATCTGCACTCAAAGCTACTATTTCTAGAAAGGATAAGCTGAGATATGATCCGCGTGAAAGTTCTTCTAGAAGGGTATTCAATTATGAGAAGGAAATGAGAGAGATTGAAGAAGAGGAGAGAAAACTAGATGAGCTTGAAGCACTTATTGTCAAAAGGGAAGCCAGAGGAGAAGGTAAGTATAAAGGGAAATTGCTTATTAAATTTTTTTCTTGCAATAAGATAGGTCATTTTGCATCAAGGTGTCCAAAAAGAGTTCCTAAACCAAGATCTAACAAGCCTAGATTCCAAATAAAGTGTTATTATGTTGCTGATGAAGGTGTGACAAATGATGAATTTGATAAAGGGAATGTAAGTGAGGATGGATGGGTATTTATAGCTATCAAATATAAAATATTGATTTGGTGTCCTACGAATCTGTAATTCTAAATGTGGAGAAAATACAGCTGCAGGGTGAAGAAGATGAATGGGTGATTGATGATGGGTT
>VDFB02126306.1:40163-50214 GCA_007258455.2 Sequoia sempervirens
ATCACTTTCAACTAATTTTCTCAATCTCTTAGTGTAGCACCGATAGGCCTTACTTTTAGTAGAAAAACCAAGAAAGATTCCTTCATCACTTCTACCATCAAATTTTCCTATATCTTGATCTCTTTTTATATAGCATCTACTCCCAAAGATTTTGAAGTATTAATAGTAGGCTTATGACTATACCATAGCTCATAAGGAGTCTTACTAGTATCACCTTTGACTTGTAACCAATTGAGAGTGTAAACAACTGTACTCATAGCTTCTCTCCAATAGATATGAAGAATATTTCCTTCCAGCATCATAGTCCTAGTAGCATCTTGAGGTCTATTGTCTGTTCTTCCTAACTCCATTTTGTCGAGGAGTCCACAAGGAAGATAATTGTCTCTTTATCCCATGCTCTTCTCAAAAATAATTAAACTCACCGGAAGTGAATTCACCACCTCTATCAGACCTCAAACATTTAATCATCAGACCTGTCTCTGTCTCAACCATAGCCTTAAAAATCTTGAATTTCTCTAGAGCTTCATATTTTTCCCTTAAGAAAGTAACCTACATCAATCTAGAATAATCAAGTAAATATTTTACATGTCTCCTTGTAAACTTCTAATTCTAGAAGGACCACACAAATCAGTATGAACAAGCTCCAACACTTCATTTGAACAATGTTGTTTGCTCCAAAATGAAATTCTAGTTTTCTTCCCTAACTTACATTCCTTGCATATGGTACTGATAGCTTTCATCAACTTAGGAAGATCTCTCACAACCTGAGTAGAACTTATCTTGATAATATTGTCAAAGTTTACATGACACAATATCCTATGCCACAACCAACTTTCATCAACTTGAGCAATTAGACAACTTTTACCAATAGAATTTAGGTGAAAGATATTACCTTTTATTTTTGTACCTAATGCAATCACATTTTTGGAATTCCCCAATATTCTACACTTTCCATTCTTGAATGGAAGATTGTATCCCTTGTCAACCATCTGTCCAACAATTAAGAGATTATGCTTCAAACCTTCCACATATAGAACATCATCAGTATTATGCTTACCATCAAGAGAAATGGATCCTCTGCCATGGATTACACCAGCTTTTTCATCACCAAATATTACAACACCACCATCATACTTTTCCAAGCTCACAAATTTACTTTTATCACTTGTCATGTGATGAGAGAACCCACTATCAATCACCCATTCATCTTTCTCTTCAATTTTTGCAGCTAGAGCTTTCTCCACATTTGTACAACTAGCAGATTCAGTAGACACCAAATCATTTTATTTGATAGCTATAAATACCCATTCATCCTCACTTACATTCCCTTTATCAAATTCATCATTTGTCACACCTTCATCAGCAACATAATAACACTTTATTTGGAATCTAGGCTTGTTAGATCTTGGTTTAGGAACTCTTTTTGGACACCTTGATGCAAAATGACCTATCTTATTGCAAGAAAAAAATTTAATAAGCAATTTCCCTTTATACTTACCTTCTCCTCTGGCTTCCCTTTTGACAATAAGTGCTTCAAGCTCATCTAGTTTTCTCTCCTCTTCTTCAATCTCTCTCATTTCCTTCTCATAATTGAATACCTTTCTAGAAGAACTTTCATGCGGTTCATATCTCAACTTATCCTTTCCGAAAATAGTAGCTTTGCGTGTAGATTCTATTTTAGGAAGAGAATCACCAAACTCACTCAAATAAAAAATAGTAAGCTTACCAATAAACATGTCTCTGGTTACATTTGTCATAGTATGAATCTCCTCAATAGTTGTAGCTTTAGTTTTGCATGCAACATGCAATGATCTAAGGACTTTAGCAACAATCTTTAATTCTTCCAATGTTCCACTATACTACACATAATTTCATTCACTCTTTGCATGAAAGAAGTAATTTTCTCATTATCTCCCATTCTAAACATTTCAGATTTCTATTTCAGGCTTTGCTACTTAGCAACCTTCACATGAGCATCACCTTCATACAAAGTTTCCAACTTTTTCCAAATCTCATAAGCAGTTTTCAAATCTATAACATTTGTCATCTTGGAATCAGTCAAAGCACTCAACAATGCTTCCTTAGCCCTGATATTGTACTCGACATCCTTTATCTCAACAACAATAGAATGACCATTTTGTGGGATGATATACCTATTCCTTGTAATGTTCCAGTAGGTTTCACCAATGCATCTTAGATGACACTCCATTCGAGTCTTCCAAAGAGAATAGTTTGTTCCATCAAATCTCAGACTATCCTTCTTATATGTCACCATCCCTGATCACCCTGCTTACAAACTTCTTCAAGGAACTCCCATCTCATACCATTAAATTGCTATAACACAAGGGAAGACAACTAAGAGGGGGGGTGAATCAGTTGTCACAAAAAATTAAACTTATTAAAATTATTAACCTTATTCTTAGATTTGATAAATAAATGTGAAAGCATAAACCATCGCCACATCAGAAACACACATAACACCAATATTTTTTTATGTGGAAACCCTATTAGAGGAAAATTCATGGTGGAGGTTAGTCCACAAGATTATACTCTGTTAAAAGTATAAAAAATAATAAATGGGGAATGCACATGCATTCATGCACAATTCATAGAGCTCGCTGCTCAATTACAACAAGTCTTACTACCCAAAGGAAGACACACTATCTTACAGAAACATTTGGATTACATCCGCAAGATTTTGAACTAAGAAAATAGCATCTGCTAATGCCTGATTACATTTTTGGTTAAGCACATGAACACTTCTTCACACTCTGCTTCTACCTTTGAATGATTAGGAAATTATTCACACATCTCATTCACACCATGCCATAAAATGGTATAAATAATCACTTACATATATCCGCAAAAAGAGATTACATCGCTACATGTCAGCTTCAACAAAATAATAAAAATGTATACAAACTATCAGCCCAAAACATAAATAATTATTAATACGAATCAACCAATGTTGGCTGCAACATAGTGAAGACCCAAAACAACATTATCAAACACAAGACACCTTGAACAATTATTCCTCGAAGATCCACAACACGCTACAATCAGCCTGTTGGCCATGAACATGAAAAACATGAACACATAAGAGAAAATCACCAATTGTGAGCACAACGATCAATGAAGACATACAACATAGATATATCATGATATAGAAACATCCACAAGCATCATGAATCACCATAGGAGCATCCACAACAATTCAACTTACTAGGATCACATCATCTCCTTTCAGGAGCACCAACTGAAGCAACAAAAAAACTATCAAAACACAGGCACTCATAACTCGATCAAATCTTCATGCGGATCTCTAAAAATTAATGTGGATAAACTAGATATAATCAAGAAAAACCCTTTAATTCACAACCTATGATCATCAACATACCTGAGTTGGCCACTATACAAAACTTCACCGCGATCACTAACAACTTGAAACTTATTTTATTACAATTTTTCAATACCCCGAACATATACAACCTCTAAATGGTATTAATGCCAATAGTGTTGACATCAATGAAAACCACATATCAGAAACATCCAACAATAGATGCTTCATTCTCAAGTGTATCACAAGATTCTTTGAAATTTTAATTGCACTTGTATTATCATAGAAGATAGGAATAGGATCATCATGTAGCATTGTGATATCCTTTTAATGTCTATTCCATCCATAAAACTTGTGTACAACAAGATGCAAATGTAAATATACTCAGCTTCAACAGTAGGCAAAGAGACCAAATCTTGATTCTTACTCAACCATGTCACCAATCTACATCCAAGAAAGAATGCACCAACACTTGTACTCTTTCTGTCATCTATACTTCTGACCAAATTTGCATCTGTATAAGCACTATGTAAAATCAATATCTTTAGGATACCATAATCCACAATCCGGAGTGCCATTCAAATATCTAAATATTCTTTTAATTATAGTAACATGTGTTTCCTTTGGATCTTCTTGAAATCTAGCTACAAAAAAAACCGCATGCATAATATCTGGTCTAGTAGAAGTCAAATACAATAGTCCACCAATCATAGATCTATACTTGCTATGATCAACATTAGGCGAATCATCATCTTTTCCTAATGACGAGCCTAGTTTATGGTCTAATTTTTGGGTAGAATTTATGATTTGTTTGCTGAAGTTATCATGGACCTTGACATTAAGTGTTGATATTTTTATGATATTTCCTCAAAACTATAGACATTGGGCTTAATCTTATTTCTGCAAATCTTTAATGACATTGTCATGTTATATGGGCTATCTATATTAATTGTGCATGTGGTTAATGAATGTTCTTTAAGGTAGTTATAGATATGCAATTATTTAAAGTAAGCACAATGCCAATTGTAACCACCTTGTAATGGACTTTAATGATGTTGGAGAAAGTACATATCAAGTAGGCAACTGTGGACACTGCCCGACCAGATTCCATGCACACGTAACTGCCTCTCCATTTTCTCTACTTTCCCTAAATTGGTGTCCTCCTAGTTCATGGAGTTGACTACCTTGCTTAGTTGGTAGTATAAATAAGGATTAGATGCTCCTTTTTAGAAGGTTGTGCGATCTGATATTGTACTTGCATTCTTAGATTTCAGTGATACACTGCTCTATTGTACTCATGTTTTCTAATGAATAAAGTGAAGTTCTAAGTTCGAGCATCTGATTTTTTTTAGTAGTAGAGGATACTCATCCAAGGGGGCCCACTTGGTGAGAAATCCATCCTTTAGCTTAGTTTATCCTAGTTATTACTTTTTTTTTAGTAATTAGTTAAGAATCTGGTGCTGACTATTCCTGTACCCACTAGAATTCCATTATGTGACTGTTCCTACAGCCAAAGCAGACAGAGTAGTTTTCTATTTGTTGTTTAGATTTTCATTTTTTTTGTGCATTTCAAGCTTAGTATGGTTGTTGGTTGATGTTAAACATTTATGTTATTCCTTTCCAAGCAATTTACTTTCAGCGTTGCATCTTTCTTAGTTGTAGAATTAAAATGGCTACTTTGAGTTCCTAGTGCACATATTGTGTTGACCCATTTCAAGTTCACGTCCCTAGGTTGACAAGTTAAATGCACCTTCATGATGATTGAATGGATATTCAATTTAGATGTCCAATCACTGAATCACAACTATAAGAGCTTAGTTGTTAAATCATTATAGGAGGTCAACATTTTTGGTGTTGTTACTAGGGATGGTGTCAAACTAGGGAGTTCTATGGAGTCATTGGTAGTTTTTCTTGATGTAGTGTTTCTAGAAGTTGTTTTTAGTATACCCTCATTTAGGAAGTAATGACCCCCCTTATTCTTTACCAATTTTTTGTGTGAGTTGGCTAATAGTGAGTTGATACTACATGCATAGAGGAAGGAGAAGGGATGCTCATGGGAGATTCCTTCCTAACAATCCTAATCCATTCCAACTAGTTGAATATTAGAACCTACCAAGAGAAGAAGATGAAGAGGATCCACACCCCTCTATGATGCATTTCCTGATTTGAATAACTCTGAAGTTTCCTCTGAAGAAAAAAATTAGCTTGAGAACTCATTTGGTTTGGAACTACATCAAGAAAGCATGGGTGATGCAAATAAGAACAAACCTAACCAACCAGCATTTCCTTTCCCCATTTCCCATCAGAATGAATTTGACAATATCAAAAATATCCCTGCTTCAACACTTCCCAAGTTTTATGGACTTGTCACAAAATATCCTAATACCTTCTTGTTTGAGTTTGACATACTTTGCAGGAGTTATGACGATACCACTTATGCCCATAGGTTTAAGCTATTTCCTACCACTTTGAAAGAAGCTGCATTAAGATAGTTCATGAGCCTAAGAAGAGATACTGTGGAAACTTGGGAGGACATGAAGATAAAATTCCTTGAGAAATACAAGGAGTATTGCAAGGGAAGTGACATGAGATGAGGTGAAAATTTTAGGATGTAGCAAAAGGAAGGTGAGATCCTGGAGGATTATATTGCAAGGTTTCTATTTTTCCTATAAAAATATCCACACCATACACTCAATGAAGACTCACAAAAGTATTTTTTCCTAAAAGGAATCAATGAAAGTTTTACTAATGCCTTGGACTTGATGGGAGGAGGAGATATCTCCCAAGTTCCTTGGGAGGATATCAAGAAATTATTTCAAAACTACTCTAGGGCGGCTTCAAATGAAGGGAGAACTTACCAATCTTCCATGGGTAAGTCATCTACTGGTGGAGTTTCAAGAATGGAGAGATTACTCATTTGCTAGTAGACTTCAAGCAAGACATTATAAACAATCTAGCTACTCAACTAGATACACTTCAGGCCAAGAAGAAGCAAGAGGAGGTAGAGGCAATGTTGGTAGAGTATTTCCCCCATTGTAGACAAAAGAAGAAGGACTGCAAATGCAAGATAGTAGCTAATATTGAAGGAAAGTAGATTGCACCAAAATTCAAGCCAATTCAGACTAAAGAAGATCAAGTCTACTATGTTGCACAAAGGAGGCATTGGGCTCCAAGACAAGGTATGCCACTAGATCCACTCTCTTATGTTGGACCATATTCCAATTCCTATTCATCTGGCAAGCAATGGAAGCCCCATATCCACCGCATCCTTGGGGTAACCCTCCAAATGCTTGGCCCAATCATAAAAACTCTCCACCCTAGTGGCAGAAACCTCAGGGGAATTGGAAACAATTTCAAGGGCATTGGTAGCCACCTCCAAGAAATTGGCAACAAACAAATCAACGGAGGGGAGGACAACAATTGCCTACTTAGACAACCAGTTACATGCAACCACCTTCTCATCCCCAACAACCTGCTATAATGCCTCCACCTTCTAATTCAATCTCAAATGCACCTAAACCTACTCAGCTACCAGCTTAGCCCACACCCAATCCAAATAACAAGCCACAACAACAACCTGTATACTCTACTGATTCAAATCAATTCCCTGCATATGTTGTGAGTGTAAGTGACATCCAATTGAATTTAGGAACTACTTTACCAGGTCCTTCCAAGCCCATTATCACTGAGCTTCCTATGGAAGAGGAAGAGGAACCTTTAAATGATCCCATTCAGCCAAGTGCACCTAAAAACCCTGAACCAGTCCAAGTCAAGCAAACTGAACAAGAACCACCATTTCTTCAGAGATTGGAAATTTCCAAAAAGAAGGAAGAAAATGAGGACACAACCTTTGATATCTTGGATCAGCTAAATCATATATGTGTCTAGATATCTCTATTTTAGGCCATAAAGGATGTCCCAATCTATGGCAAGGCAATCAAAGAAGCATGCCTCAAGAAGCTAGGTAGGAAGAAGAAATACCCCACTATGGTTCATGTGGTGGGACAACTAGCTGACATCATGATTGGAAAAGTGACTATCCCTAATTACAATGACCCAGGTAGTCTTGTGGTAGCAGTTGTTATAAATGGGATTCAAATAAAGAATGCTCTGATTGATTTAGGGGTAGCAATAAATGTAATGACCAAGGACATCCTACAACAACTAAATGTTGCAACCATGTGATCTACTGCTACTATCCTACATCTTGTTGATAGTTCTACTATTATGCCTAATGGTATAGTGGAGGATCTTGTGGTGATTCTAGACTCCTGGGAGTACCCAACAGACTTCATGATTCTTTCTCCTAAAGCTACACTAGGCGGGTATCCCATTATTCTTGGAAGGCCATGGTTAGCAACTGCAGATGCATATATTGGATGTTGGTCAGGTGACATGATCATTTCTAATGAGAAGAATACCAAAAAAAAATTTCTTTATCCTCCTGTTCAGCCATCCCATGATGAGGATAATCATGTATGGCCACATGTTGGTGAAGAGGCCTAGGAAGTTAATTATGTGGTGCAACTTATGATGTTAGGAAAAAGCTCCTTCATGTAGCTTCAAGATGAAGATGAGGTATTGGCTAACATTATTCAGAACAATTGTGAAGTGGAGGAAGTATCATCTTCTCATTTTTCTACTCCAATCAAGACACTTCTGCCTTCTCTTCCTGCAACCACTATTCCTACAAACGTTCTTCCTGTAGCCACTCTTCTTGTAGCCACTGTTTCTATAGATGAACTTCTTGTAGCAACAGGTATGTCCCAGACATTGCTGCCATATGAACTCAAGGTACCATGTGTTAATGAAGAAGCTATGATAGAGTCAACTACACAAGTACATGTGTTAGAAGGAAATTATCTGAATGTTAACCACAAACTAAGCGAAGAACAACAATTGTTATTGGAAAACTTATTGAGGACCCATCAACATGAATTTGTGTGGGAATCTCATCAGAAGAAGGGATTAGATCCTAATATTTTCACTCACAAAATTTATATCAGAGATGATTGTACCCCAATGAGGCAGCCACAAAGAAGCATTAACCCTGCACTGAGAGAAATTGTAAAAGGAGAACTGTAGAAGTTGCTAGATGCAGGATTTATCTACCCCATTTCAGATAGCCAGTGGGTGTCTCCATTCATGATTGTACCTAAAAAAGGAGGGAAATGGATAGTTTGTGTTGATTACAGGGAACTTAATGCTGCTACCAAACATGACCATTTCCCCTTACCTTTCATAGATCAAGTTTTGAACTCACTTGTAGGAAAACACTACTTTTCTTTTCTAGACGGATTCAATGGCTACAACCAGATCCAAATTGCACTAGAGGACTAGGAAAATACCACCTTTACCTGTCCATGGGGGACCTATGCCTACTTGGTACTCCCATTTGGATTATGTAATGCACCTACAACTTTTTAGAGGGCAGTCATTAGCATATTTTCAAACATTTCTCATGAATGCATCAAAATTTATATGGATGATTTCACCACCAATGGTGTTGATTTCAATGAGGCATTAGAGAATCTTAGGAAAGTCCTACAAAGATGTGAAGATCACAATTTCTCTTTAAACAGTGAAAAGTGCTTCATGATGATGCAAGAAGGTGTAGTTCTTGGACACTACATCTCTCACAAAGGAATTCAAGTAGATCCTACAAAGATTGAGGTGATCACAAATCTGCCCACAACTACAAAATAGAAGGATGTTAGGAGTTTCTTGGGCCATGCAAGCTATTATAGGTAGTTCATCAAGGATTTTAGCAAAATAGCAGAACCATTGTATACCCTCCTCACTAAAGATGTTGAATTCTAGTGGTCTGGAGATTGTGACAAGATAATTTCTGATTTGAAGGTAGCCTTGAATCGTGTTCCTATACTCAAATGACCTAATTGGAAACTTTATTTCCACATCCATACTGATGCATCCAATTATTCCATAGGAGAAATCTTAGGATAGAAAGAAGGAGCGATTGAAAATTCCATTTATTTTGTCAACAAAAATTTGCAAGGAGTTGAATTCAACTATACAATGATAGCTAAAGAAATGCTCAGAGTGATATATGCCTTGATTAAATTCAGCACTACATAACAAAGTTATCAAATATTTGTGCACACTGATCATGCCACCATTAGATATCTCATGAATAAACCTTTGATCATAGGTAGAATAGCAAGATGGTTATTGTTGATGTAGGAGTTTGACATAACCATTGTGGATAAACTAAGGAAGGCCAGTGTTGTTGCAGATTTTCTCTCAATGCTGACTACATTAGAGGATAATCAAGCCATAGATGACTCCTTTTCTTTGATGATCATCTATTCTCCATCGCTGCACAAACCGAATGCTGACATAGCTAACTATCTGGTCATAGGTAGAGTCCCACCTCACTTCTCTCCAAAAGAGAGAAGGGCACTCATTGACAAATATTTTCCTTTCTCATGGATTGTTGGATGTTTGTTTTATACTGGACCAAACCATGTCACGAAGAGATGTTTGAGAGAAGATGAGACATATGACATTTTTCATGCATTCCACAACAAAACATGTGGAGAAAATTTTGTAGCCAAGAGGACAACAATGAAGATTTTGAATACATGATATTAATGGCCAACACTCCACAAGGATGCATGAAGGTATATCAGAAAATGTGATAGATGTCAAAGAATGGTAAGACCAACTAGATATGATGAGATGCCACTTTTCCCT
>VDFB02126307.1:0-11513 GCA_007258455.2 Sequoia sempervirens
AATTGCAAGTTTACAAACCAATGCACCTGTTAAGGTTAGCAGCTAAACCAAAACGATGCTGAAGCAACTCTAACCAGAATGTACACCAGGATCCCGATGAGGGCAAGGTGTGAGCATTGGTTAGAGGATCTTAAACAAAATGCTTATGCAATAACTCTAACCAAGAATGGCACCGATGATGGCGAGCATATGGTTAGAGGGTCTTTTACACTACAAGAACTGAAAGGGAACTCGACACCAAGTATGTGCTACCCAATCCAGTATGGAGTTGAGGTGACCATATGGCGAAGTATTACAAATTACAATGCTTGAAAGAAATAACTGTAATGCTGAAAGTACTCAACACCCAGAATGTGATTTCTAACTTGGAGTGGGAAAGGAGCTACCATAGGGCAGATATGTAAGATATTACAAGGCAATTACAGAATGTAAAGATGAGCATTACAAATCAGATAATTAAGCAAGATTAAGAACTGCTGCCAGTACTACTGTCAGCTTACAATATGATAGAGAATTCGCCTGCCAAGAGCATAGAGTTAGAACAATTCAACGAGCATTTAGATATAGAATTCTCCTTGCTTAATGGAAATACCAAATTGATTTCTTCTCTCAAAAACCATATTTAAAATTTTGATCAAATCAGATCTGCACCTTTAAATGCAAAACCAGCAACCCTAAAATCCACTAAAATGCTCACAACTCACTCAATACTTGTCAGAATGACATGAGACTTGATGCAAACGAATGCTAGGATGATGACAATGAAGACTAGACAAAGAAACAGCTAACAAACTGAAGTATTTTTTTTTCTAAACACTTGCCAGGCGGAACAGAATGGTAAAGCCTCTAGAAATGTTCTACCAACAAGATAAAATCAGATTCTTCATTATAAATCACCAAAATTTGCACAAATGGGCGCCTAGGGCATAGAAATGGTTCTAGCCAATACCCAGAATGAATATATTTTTATTTTTTGACTTATGAGCAAATACAACATGCAGCTATACTAAATCAGCAACTCCAGAACTTCATTAACATGCTAGAAATTGAACTACAAATGCAAAATAACTACAACAATGCAAAAATCTCACTACAAAATCCACTCAACTACAAACTAACTCTCCACTAGTTGCTATCTTTCAAGCAAAAAGTCGAGCCAAGGCTAGGAGGCATTCATTCCTCGAAGCAATCCCAATACCATTTCGGCAGCATAACATTACTCAAGTCATAAGATGATAAAATGAAGAGAGAAGGCCTTCTTTTATAGACTTAGTAGAGAATCTCTAGATGCTTCTAGAAAGTGCGCCCTTTTTCCAATTTGAATTTGACTTCATTTTCCCTCCAAGAGTGGCATCCCTTTTTAAGAGCAAAAATAAATATTTTAATAAAATAATATCTCCCTCAAAGTTGGCGTCCAAATCCTCTAGCTAAAATTTGGCCTTTAGAAATATTAAAATATTTCCTCCATGTGAAAATACCCTTCAATGTCCCCCTTTTAAAGACAATATTAATTCATGATGCTAGAACAAGGAATTATAATGTTAAATTATAACATTATAATATAAAATATCTTATATCACCATGGAAACACATCAGAAGCCAAATTCAACCATACTGTCTGAACTGATTGCCAAGGTGGAGCCAACTAATTAGGAGTCAACAAGTCAATTGCTAAAAATAGAATTTACGCCAAAAATAGTAAAACTCCATGTAATTGCCTCGCACGCTGAACCGAAACCACCAACGCGAAGCTCTCTGAAAACCCAGAAAGAATCCGCAATCCAAAATCAACAATTCCAAATGCAGACTCAGCAAAAAGACAAAAACATCCTCTAAGAAGTTTGGAAACCCTGATTCGAGCTTCTGCTAGCCGACAGCTCACCGGGGATAGGCCATCAATCACTGGAAGGTGTAGTGCTAAAAATGGGGACATTACAAAGTTCGTCTCAGATGGACCTGCAAGTGAAGTGCGGGACTTTGGGCACTCCCCAGGGCAGACCGGACCCAAACTAGGGTTTTGCTTAGCAAACCAGTAACACAGTCTAGATCTATTATTTTTCTTTGTTCTCTATGCAGGATTGGATTGACAGGATTTCATCTAAAGATTCATTTAGAATAATGTTTGGACTTTGATTCCTTTGGAAGATTTGCAATGGAAAGATGAAGCTTTGGAGTAAAACAATTTTATCCTCTGTAATTCCTTGAGGCGTGACATGAATAACCTGTTAAACAAATTCCATTTTAACTAGATAAACTTTTTGCAATTTTACACTTTTTGGTTGGGTGATTAAAACAATTCTTGACAGTGATTATTGTCTGCAATTCTTTTTGTTGGTTAAATTCTTAACACTTCCTTAGTAGTTGTCCTCTTTCAGAGTCCAGTTGAAGTCTCAACTATTCTTCCTTAAGTGTGGGCTTCCTGTATCATTGTGGTGTTTGAGGGCTTCGTGAAAAACCTGCAGGTCTGGGGTTTAAGAATTCCGTAGAAACAGATAATCAAGGACTTAACTGTAACAGTTTGCTGGTTCTAGGGGCTTCACAGGTGCCAAATATTTTAAATACTTCACTATGACCAGTACCCTAAAGACTTCACTAAACCCCAAACAACTAACACTATATCTGTTACTGACAGTTCAGTTCCCAATTCTATTCCTGCTAAATAATGTTACAGCATTGACAACTTCACCAAGCGTTCCTTGTAATTCTCAAGTGCATTTGATGTGTGAATGATGCATTTAATGAGAGATAAGAAATGCACTTATAGTTGTTTAAGTGATTTAATGAAGCCAACCTGGCCAGCAGTTGGTCCAGTCAGCAGAAAGTTAATATTCAATCCTGCAATTAATGCCATGTCCGTGCAAGAGAAATATTGTTTTTAGATTTACAAATCTGTATTTTTTAAATTAACATCATTGAAGAATTAATGGTTTCATTGATGGGTTTGGTGATATAATGCACGAAGTCATTGTTTTGTCCTCTCTCTGGTTTGAGTACATTGCTTTGTTTTCAGTTGTAAACTGTCATTCATTAACTTAAAAATGCTCTTGATAACTACCCTGTGGAGTTTAGTCCTAGTCTGGGCTGTAACACCGTGTAAAAATAAAGAATGAAGGGGGGCATATACTTCTTCACTCCAGAAAAGGAGTGAAGAGAGAATGCAGGGACAAAATGAGAATGCATATTTCATCTTACTTTAATTTTGTAATGTTGAGAGATTAGGATTTTTAATCCTAAATTCTTGTTGGTTTACTACATACATGATAATCTTGTGACATATTTTAGTCATGGTTTCATCCTCTGGAAAATTTTCTTATCTCTTGGTAGGAGAAAGACGGAGAATCTCCAGAAAAGATTATAAAGATTCACTTGCCAACTACTTTGAAAAAGCAGTTGGTTGATGATTGGGAGTTTGTAACTCAGCTGGGTAAGGTAATTAAATTAAATATTGTTTGAAGTTTATATGTAGTCTTTTCATTTGGAAATATATGATATACTGCCTTAGGTTTCATTGTAAAAATTAATTTCATTGAAAATCTAAATGGAACATAATGAGCCATGAGAAGCATATAGAGAAGGGCATTTACATCTTTATAACTTGCATCTAATATGTATGTTCAATTTACATTTTGAGCATTATGTATCATTTTGACTTTCACAGCCATTTACTAGACTATTTTTTAGCATAATTGGCATGCTTATGTTTTGATCAGTATGTGATTGTCTAGGTGTTTTGATTGTTTAACATCAAAGTTCTATACAGTTCATATTGTTTTGATTGCAGTTGGTTAAGCTTCCACGTAACCCAACAGTGGATGATATTTTGAGAAAGTATCTGGAGCACAAGACCAAGAAGGAGGGCGCGTAAGTGAGTTTTTTTTTTTGAATATGCATTTTTATTTCTTGTCATGACTGACTACTTCTTTGGTACCATTTGTTGGTTTTCCTCATGTCTTTCAATCTGCTTCGGTCTTTATTGCTGTATTTGTGTGTAAGATACATATAGAGTAAGGTGGATCTTATTGCATTATTGCCATTGAGTTCCATTCAGTATTACTGCATTTAGTTTGTTAGATTCTTTGATATTGGAAGACTATTTATATGCTAGTATTTTTGTTGGGTAAATTATGGTTTATTGTATTTTAGAGTAATGGAGTAAGTCATTACAGTAATGCAAAAATTGAGAAACTGTAAATGTAATTTTAAACAACAGCTGCGTTACGGTAGGATTTTGTATTTGAAAACCATGATCACAGAACTTTATCTACATCATAAAAAGAAGAAATTTATTTACCAGTGTCAAATTCAGCAGCCCAAGATTATTATACTGTTTCAGTCAGTCCCAAATTCATCAACACATCTTTTTCAAGTTCACAGCATTTGGCCTTTGTTTTCATCAAAAATTAACTCCAACTTATCACTATAAATTTATTAATAAAAAAGTATACCTGATATACCATTTGTAAAAGCGTGCCATTGCTATCATCCTATGTCACAAGGTTCCAGTTCAAGTTCATGTTTGGCAACAACAAAATTTGGATGAAGTTTGGAAGGGAGAAAAAATTCGAAAAACAATTCGTGATTAAAATTCACCTTATATAACTGCGGTATTGGCATGGTGTGATAGTTTATCGGTGGCATTGTTGTTCTTGCCGCAAGGTTCAAACCCGTTAGGGTGGTATTGTTGAATAGTTTGTATCGGTTCATAGCTCAGGTCAAAGTTTACCCTTGAATAAAAAAAAAAAAAATTCACCTTATAAATTTGATTTTTTTTTTTTAAAAATATAAATAATAAATCCATTAAACTGTCAAAATAGTTTAACAATGCTAAATAGATTTGAAATTATATTATATTATAAAATAAAATAGCCAAATTTATCATTTATTAAAATAAAATAGTATTATGTTAAATTTAAAATTAATAAATATTTTACACTCATTAAATTGAAATTAATAAAAAAAAAAAATATTATTAAATTTGTCCAAAAAAGAAAAGAAGTAGTGGACGCGGTGGATTCTTTCAAAATGGCCATTGAAAATAAGAATATGTAGTATTTTCTGGATCATGTAATAGAAAACAATCTGGCCCTCCATAAGTTTCAGGTAGCGCGTATGGAAAAACTAGGTGCAGGGATCATAGCTTTGCTGGAAGCACTCTCTATCACCCTCTGATGTAATAGTTTAAATGTAGGTTTGTTTAGGTTTATGTGTCTGTGTGTAGTTGGTTTCTATAATACTACTGCAAAGATGTATCTTGTTTTTTTTCAAAGAAATGAAGGAGTGTCACCCTCTCTGGTGACAATTTGCCAAAAAATAAAAAATAAAAAAAATATTATAATATGAATATGTTCAAATCTTTAATTTTAATTTATTAATATATAAATAATAACTATGTTAATCCGTTGCTTCTTCGTGGCCTAGGGTTAAGGGAGTCAAATTAGTCCCCTTAGGTTCTGGGGTTGTCTAGTCCTTGTTTGTTGTTCTACAATTGTTTGTCAGCTGTTTCTGTTTGTGGCCTGTTTGGCTTGTTTTGCTGGGCCCTAGTGGCTCTTGTTTGTTCTTCTCCTAGTTCATGTTCTGGTTTGAACTAGCTTCTTTTTGGCCCTATAGGTTTTCTGTGTGAAGGGTACAACACCCTGTAAATGCTGCTTATTTAATCAAAAACTATGTAAATTTTGTTTTTGATTGGTGAATGCTTTTGATGAGAGCTATGAATCATTGAGGCCACAATCGGGGGACCTCATCCTCGGCATGAACACACAACAACCAAACAAACCCGCGAGCACAGTAGCCCAACAAGGACACAGAGCTCGGGGGCACACCAGCCCAACGAGGGTCTGGCACAAGCCTAAATGCCTGTGAAATCACCAACATGAATGTCGCAACGATTCACAATCCGCTAGCACACTGGATCAGCGAAGGCACAAGCTTGTGATCACAGTAACCTAGCAGGGCCACAACTTAACCAACACATTGTAGGATCAACCCCAACTATGTTAAGTTTTATATATTAAATAATAAATATATTATGATCTATGTTACCAAATTGATAGCATTACTTGCCGATTTCGGGTATGGGTTGTACCGGAATCTGGTACACCTAAAAAACCCTACGGAATTGGATAGGGTTTTGCATTTTGCACCTTGAAACAATTCCAAAAATACTTGCCATTTTGCAATGCCACTTGGTGTTTTTAGACCGATTTCAACTCGATTACCATTTAATTTTGGCCTTTCGGTATCAAATCCGAAAACCCTAACGCATTTTTTCCATTTTATTTTGTTGCATTTTATCTCCATTCTGTCTGGCGTGACAAGTTGTAGAAAGTTGTTGTAGAGAAAGCACACGCGACACAAGGGAGCAGACTCGAAGCAAACGCGTTGCACAGTTTCAAATCGCCACCTCCATTCCTCCAGGTAAGGTTTTGTGACTTTGTTTTTATTTATTTATAAAGTTTTCATTTTTCAACACAAAAATTTAAGTAATGTCTAAAAAATTTTATATTGTTTATTAAATTTAATAATATAATTTATTTTTTATTTAATTTGTTTCATAATTATTAAATTAGTTATTCTTAATGTAATAATAAACATTTATTAATTATTAATATTATTAATATAATTACTAAATACTATAATATTTATTATTTATTTATATTATTAATATAATTAAACTATAAATATTAAAATAAAAAACATAAATCAAATTGCCCGTTAAGGGGCCAAGTTGGGTTAAACCAACTGAAAAGGTGTCAATGATGGTTGCATGGGAGAAGCCAAGGGAAGGCTGGTGGAAAGTAAACTTTGATGGTGCATCAAAAGGGAACCCTGAACCATCAGGTGCAGGGTTCATCATCCGTGACTGGGAAGGAAATGTAGTAGCATTTGGGGTGAAGAAGCTGATGGAAGGAACAAATAACATAGCTGAAGCCTCAACAACATTACTGGCGATTAAACTTGGTAAGAAACTGGGAGCTACAAGAATACATCTGGAAGGTGACTCACTCATCATTGTTCAAGCAATAATGTAGGGAGAGATAGGTGCGTGGCACATCCAGAATACAATTGTGAAAATTAGAGAGGAATTAAACGCATGTGAAGATTTTGTTGTAAGTCACATTAGAAGATCTGGTAATTTGGAGGCCGACATCCTGTCGAATTGGGCTTTAACTTTCAGTGAGGTTGATGAATTAAGAATAGAAGATTTAAGACATGTGGTTTTAATGGATTGAGATAGTAAAGATGGTAAGGATGCGACATTAATTAAGAGAGTTTGAGGGCAGATTGAAGCAAGTTGACATGACTGGAGGAACGATGCGGATGCTGGCGGTGCCATCCCTAGTACGAGGGATAATTAAGAATGATGTTGGCTGCGTTAGGAAATTTATTACCTCTTGGCCCTTGTTTTTTGTTGTAATTATTGGAGATTGGCGTGGTGAGAGGCACAAAGATAGTTTGGTTGTGGTGGCGGCTGAAGTGCAAGAATGTTTAATGGAGGCCAATTTCACTCTTCGGTCGAGGAGGCAACTGGACCTGTTTCATGGTGATGCCTCTAAGCAAAGATTAATGGGAATGTCCTTATTCACTGATGTGAGATTGGTGCCAAGTGTGCAGATGATTTTGGTGAAATCCTTTGGAAATCTAAGGCATAGGTATAGGATGAACATGGATGTATACTCCTTGATAGTTGCATGGGGTTTGGACTTGGGAGAATCAACAAGCACAGTGAGGGAAGTGATGGAAATGATTGTGCATAGGGATTTTTTGGAAGGGTTGGATTCAATACTAGAATGGGCAGTTCAAGGTGAAGGTTTGGACATTCGGGAAGGCTTTGAGAATGAGGAATTGGAAAGAGCAGAAGGATGCGTTCCTTTCGTGCATTGGCTGAAGGGAGAAATAAAAAATTGATGTAGGGAAGAGGCAAGGCTTGACTGGCAAGCTCTGAAGCTCTTTGTAGAGCTTATGAAGGTGGAAGCCATTATAGCCCAGGCGAAAGCGGAGGTAAAGTGCATGGAAGCCGAAGGACAAAACGCGAGGCAGCGGAGGGTGAAAACGGCAAGATAATTTGGACCGGAAACGGGTAGCACAAGCTAAATTATGTAGCTCTCTTAACTTTTTGCAGAAGTAATGTATTACTGTTACATTAATTTCTTTTTGCTTTGCTGAGGGTTGAACCCAGTTGAGGATGTATTGGGAATAGTGTGATGGGTTAAATGACTGTATGAAATTTATGTGGATGTATGTAAGGTTGGTCCCGATAGATTTTGAACAGATTTTAGGTGGGTAGGGTTATAGTTTCTGATGCAAAGCATGTTAAAATGCTTTTGGTGAAAAAACTGGTTAGCTGTAGGAATTTTTTTTGATGGTTGATGAAATCATTGAAGCAGATGATGTAATCTTTTTTACACGTAATACAAAACCCTATTACCTACCAAAAATAAATCAAATTATTATATTGCAATTTGTATATATTATATTATATATAATAATATTGTTTATAAATATATATATTTTTTTGGTCGGTAATAGGATTTTGTATTGCTTGAAAAAAAGATTACATTCTTTGCCTCATAATTTCATCTACCATCCAAAAAGCTCCTACAGCTAATGAAGTTTTTTCAAAAGCATCTTAACATGCTTAGTTACAGAAACTGTAACCCTACCCACCTAAAAACAATTCAACTTCCATCTGTAACTGTCATACATGTATTTACATAATTTCAAACAGTTTTTTACCCATTACATTAAAAACTCTAATTAACCTCAATAGGGTTCAACCCCCAAAACGCCAAAAAAAGAAGTAACAGTCATACGTTTCTTCTACAAAAACTCAAAAATGCCATGAAATTAACTTGTGCTACCTGTTGTAGAACCCAATTTCCTCTTTGCTTTCACCCTTCGTTGCCTCGCTTTCTTTCCTTCAGCTTCCTTCCGTTTCGCTTCCTCTTTCACCTGGGCAATAATGGCTTCTACCTTTATCAACTCTATAAAGAGCTTTAGAGCTTGCCAACCTAGCCTTGCCTCTTCCCTGCACTGGTTTTTAATTGCATCCTCCGGCCAGCGCATGAAAGGAATGCATCCTTCTGCCCCTTCCAATTCTACGTTCTCCATACCTTCTCGGATGTCCAAGCCTTCACCTGGTACTGCCCATTCTAAAATTGTTTCCAGTCCTTCCAAGAAGTCTTCATGCACTATCATTTTCATCACTTCTCTCATTGTGCTTATCGGTTCTTCCAGTTCTAAACCCCATGCTACTATCAGCGAGTAAATGTCCATGTTCGTCCTATATCTATGCCTAAGATTTCCAAAAGACTTCCCCACAATCATCCACACACTTTGCACCAACCTCCCATCAATGAATAAAAACATTCCCATTAATCTTTGATCAGAGGCATCACCATAGAAAGGAGTTAGTTGCATTCTCGATTGAAGTGTGAAATTGGCCTCCATTTGATGTCTGCTGCAACATCGCTACCACAACCACCACACTGCTTTAAGCCTCCTACACGCCAAACACTATTATTATCTTCGCTAATCGAGGGCCGAGAAGTAATTAATTCCTTTACACCGCACTCTGATCTTAATGGCCCCTCGTACTGGAGTTGCCACCACCACCTTCCGCATCGTTTCTCCAGTCATTTCAAATAACTTTGATCTGCCCACTAGTTCCCTTCATTAATGCCGCGTCCTTGCCAACTTTTTAAAACTTACTCTAAAAAAAAACCACACTTCTTAAGTCCTCAATTCTTATTTCCCCAACCTCTCTAAAATTTATAGCCCAATTCGACAAGATGTCGGCCTCCAAATTACCAGCTCTCCTTATGTGACTTACAACAAAATCTTCGCATGAGTTTAATTCTTCTATAATTTTTGCAATTGTATTCTGAATGTGCCATGCACCTATTTCCTCTTTCATTATGGCTTGTACAATGATGAGTGAATCACCTTCTAAATGTATTCTTGAAGCTCCCAGTTTCTTGCCCAATTTAACTGCCAACAATGCTGTTGAGGTTTCAGCTATGTTATTGGTTCCATCCCTCAACTTTTTTGCTCCAAATGCTACTACATTCCCTTCCCAATCTCAGATGATGAATCTTGCACCTGATGGTCCAGGATTCCCTTTTGATGCTCCATCAAAGTTAACTTTCCACCAGCCCTCCCTTGGCTTTTCCCATGCAACCACCATCTTCTATTCCTTTCTTTCCATGCACTTCCCTCACGATCGGAAGCTGTGATCTTCCAAATACAAGACAAAGTTGACTTTTATCTTATCAACGATCATCCCTCAAAAACCCTCTTCAAAGTGTCCGGAGTAGGGCCTTGCCACCCTAATGATCTCCTCAACATTTCCCAACAAGAAGATGTCATTCTACAGTGAAGCAACAAATGATCCCTTGTCTCCTCCGCTTCTCCACACAACACACATTTAGTTGGTCCACAAAAACCTAAACATTTCCTTCTTTCTCCTGTCAAAATGCGACCTCTAATGGCCAACCATGCAAAAGTCCCTGCCTTAGGCAGGCATTCTTTCCCCCAGCATAAGCTGGTCGGCCAATTCTCAACCCCTGCCTCTATGTCTAAAAATTGGTAACCTAGTTTTACAGAGTACTTCCCATTCACTGCACCACACCATACCACTTTATCTTCCTTATTCGACCTCACAATCTTCCTAGAATTAAAAACCTCCTGCATTAGAGCCCGCTGATGATCTGATAACCCTGCAATCTGAAGAGATTTCCATCCCCATTCACTGCCCAGATCAACTCCTCTGAATTCCAGGTAATCACTTACCTTTTCACCCCAATGTTGCGTGAACCAAATTCTCAGCTCATGCAAATCATTTCTCTCTTTCAAAATTGGTAAGCCCTCCTATGAATCTTCCCAAAACTTGGCCTTCAAGCCATTCCCAATCTGCCAACTTATGTGATCAATTATAACTTGTTGACAAGAGATAATGAAGTTCCAAATTGCTGAATCAGTGGGAGGGTTTTGCATTGTAAAATTTTTGCAATCTTCCATTGTGTCTAAATATTTTGCTTTCAAAATCTGCACCCACAATTGGGAAGGTTGGGAATAAATATTCCACACTAGTTTTGCACCCAAGGCCTCATTCATAATGTTCCAGTCTCGCAGACCTGCTCCCCCTTTCTTTTTCGCCCTACAAATCTTCTCCCACACAAGGAGAGGTATCTTATCCTGATCATTAGCTCCATTCCAAAAAAAATAATAATAAATAATTTAATAAATTAATAAATCTTCTAACTATTAGCTCAATACTTAATAAATTAATGATTTAAGATTATAATTACACTAATTTAATTTTAATTTTTTAATAATATTAATAAATTAAATATTTATAATTTATAATTTTATTGTTTATTAATTGTTTTTAAATTTATGGTAGTTCTAAGTTTTGTTTAGCATATGCATGATATGAGGTATTCTAAATTTAATTCTTGTTTTTACTTTTTAGGCTCCAAATAGGTACATCTATGATTTTTATATGTTTTTTGTAT
>VDFB02126308.1:0-19088 GCA_007258455.2 Sequoia sempervirens
AAAATATTCTAAGCGAACCCAAAAGGAGAGATTTCAGTTAACTCAATAAAATAATATTAAATTTTTAGTTTTAGCATGCTAGCTTTAATGGGATATTTTTCTCAATATTTTAATATTGGCGCCTTTTTGAGACTCAATTGCAAATTTGCATGATGAGTGAGACTAAATATTTTAATATTTTAAATATTTTGAAACTCCAAGTTAGTTTTTGTTGAGAAAAGTGGGGTCCAATCGGATAATTCCTTTTTCAAATTAGGGTTTCTTCTTGCAGTTGGCACCATTAGCTGCAAAGTTCTTTATTTATTGAAAGATGGCATCCATTTCTCTCACAACAGGCTAAAGAGCAAGCAAATTTTCTCATTATGTGAGTGAATTTTCTCAACAATCAACATTCAAAGGCACTACAGATATTATTTTTCAAATTTCCTTGCAGATACAGGTCCAAATTAATCAACAAACTCCAAACAAGCATGGCAATTTTTGTAGAAGCAGAAAATTGTCTTAATTTCTTCTTTTCTCATCTTGGGATTTCTTCACATGTCCAAGATTCGACGACTTTTGACAAATTTTCTCATATGGGTTGGTTGTGCACGACTTCCTCTACAAAACCCATGTGCTAGAATTTTTTAGAAGAAATTGCCTCAAAGCTTCAATTCTTGAAGCTATGCTTTTCTTAATTGAAATTCCTTTGCATGGTAGAGTATAATTCAATATTTTTCAAAACTGAGGATTTGGGTTGGCTTAGAATCATCTTTTGAAAAAAACTCATATTTCAATTTTTAAACAACATTTTTTCATAATTTTGATGTTGTGGATTGTCTTAGAATCATTTTTTGCACAAAACCCACATCTCTAAATTTTTCGTGAAAATTGCCCTCTAATAGGCTATTTTTAGCCTCACCAAGAGACTTTTTAGCTTCCTAGAGAAAGTTGTCAAAATATAGTCAAGTTTGCAGTCAACAAAAAAGTTTTTCAGAATGCAGTACACACAAATCAAATTCAAGACTAAGTCAGTCTTGGTTTATGACTTCATTAGAACAGTTGACATGGATTTGCATAAAGTGCTTCCAAAGGCTATCTTGGATCCAATTAAGATAAATCATGCAATACTTCAAAACATCCAAGAATTTAGGTTGCTAGAGGAAAATTCACTCCCTTTGTTCAGTTCATTGCATAGAATTCATGATGTCTTGTGTCAAGCATTACAATTCTACTACCCAAGAAATTCAGTTATTAGATGGACAGGTAATTTGTAGTCTCAAGCCCTAGGACATTGAAAGATGTTTTGGAAATCTAAATAGTTTGGTCATTACCATGGATCAATGTAAAAGAACATTCAATGTTGATAAGGACATGTGTCAGAGAAAAATGATAGAAAAGGTGGTTAAAACAGAGGAAAAATAAATTGTCACACAATGTGGGTCGCAAAGAGTTCAAGGATGATTACATGATTTTGATCACTCTTCTTAATCGTGTTTGTAGTCATGCAAATGCTAACAAATTCTAGCCCTGGATGTACTACATTATTGCTCAAGTTATTTCCAGGCAGGAACATTATGATTGGCCCTCTCTGATCGGCGACATTCTCCACAAGCAAATTACCAGTTTCCTAGTTTCCCACCAATTTCATATGTGTTTGTATCTCGTATACTTGATTGCTTACTAGGGTCAGTTTAGAGGATTGAATATAGTGGGGATTCTCAGTGTACAAAAGATTTATCAATACTAAAACCAACTTGAGTTCACAAAGTATGAGCGACATTTCAAGTGTGTGCAAGAAGTGTTCTTGATGTACACAGTTACAAACCTAGATCAGGAATTGCATGTTTGTATCTTAGCGGTTGCTAGAGCAGCAATGGTAGAATGGGCGAACTGGTTCATTCAGTTCCCTACCTACACCTACATTTGTGTCTATAGATATATGGAAAATCTAGCCATGCTACCTCGCTATCCTTCGGATAGGACAATTTTCATAGAATTTTTGAGGCAATTGTACAATGTTCATTCACATTTGCGCCACAAGCGTAAGCCAACTACCAACTTTCCATTGAAAATGGGAATCTATTGGTGCAGAACAACAATTGACGCCAAGGCTGCAGGTCATGAGTTAAAGAAATTTAATCTCAAGTACCTCGTTGATGCACGCACATATGACCCTTGGGGTTGTTATTCAGCACACCTTAGCAGTCGCCCTTACCACAAGCCTACAATGGAGGATTACTGGGTTAACTGCAAGGATGAGTTTGAGATGCACTGATGTAGCTACAATAGGTTCACCCTCTCACAGGTTTTTGTCTTCATGTCAGAGGATGCATGGGAGGATTGTCAGATGATGATGGGGATGTACTTCCTCAATTATTCAAAGAATAGGTTGATATGCAACCACTTCTAGCTATTGATTGGTTTGCTAAGGAATACTCATCTATCAAAGAGAGATCAAGTAGAGTCATTCATAATAGTATACTCTACCTAGATAGCAAGAAGACAAGGAGGGAAATCATGCCAAGAATAGATCCACCATTGGTGGATGTTTCACAGCCATCCTCATCAAAACCAAAACAAAAGAAAAGGAGCAATCCTCCTAAAAGAAACAAAGTGCCTAACAATTCAAAAGGGAAGGTGCTTGTTATAGAAACACGTGGAGCCAGTCGTGAATACAGTTTGGAGCATACCAGAGCCAGAGGTTCAGCCTTCCATGCCATCACCTACACCACATTAGTCTCTAGTTTCGGTTCACATTGATTTGGACCTAGACTCGCCACTGCGTAGTGATACCTCTACACATTCACACTCATCAGAACTTCCTATGACTAGCATTGACCCTTCTAGTGAGATTAGTTGAGACTCATCTTGGCTTGAGAATCAACTAGGTAGGAAGAGCAGGCATCCATCTTACATACTTGACCACTCAAATTTTGATCATGTCTATCAGGATGCGCTAGATAAAAGAATAAAGAAGCAAGTTCATGTAGAGAGGAATGCCAGGACAAGGAGATCATAATAGAGACCGTTGCACCTCTAGAGGGTAAGAGCTTGAATGAGATAGAAGTTGAATACTTCGATGTGATAAAGGTCAACCTTGGTAGAAGCACACGCCAAACAAAGGTTGATTTCCTTCAGGTTGCAATGGATAGCATAAAGGATAGGGTGATAAAAGACAGAGAAGACAAGGCAACCCTCAAGCCTAAAATCCAACAGCTTCATCAGTATATCTCTAACCTCGTGCATAGAATAGAAAATGTCACCGCTTCACTCCCATAGATGCTAGAGGCACTAGTAGAGCAAAATTAGCTTAATCAGCTAGTTCTATATGAGAAGTGACTGGTAGATTGGGAGGATTTTGTCACTAGGGGTTGCTTTGTACTTACAGAGTTATATCAATTGAGGTACAACACTTGCGAACTTTGTCTACGCATCCATAATGAGGAAGAAGACTTGGCGGTTGACAGACCCAGAGATGTAATCATGATCTATCATCTGAGGATGACATACAACTCAGTCATTGACAAAGAAGATAAAGAAGCTATTTTTACTTGGAGGACACAATTGATCTTCAAGGCAAAAATACAGGATACAATGGCTTCAGAGTTGGCTGAGAGCAAAGAACATGTGACTAGTGCACTTCAGTATGTGAGAACTTTCATGTCCCAAGTTTCTTGCCAATATCAACATGAGGGTGGTGAGTACGTCAAGCTTACTAATGTTCAGTCAAAGTTGCAGGTGCTCATCCATGGTATTTTCAGTGGGGATTTTGTTGGCTATAAGTTAGATGAACTTACAGTCATGTCAGTGTTATTTGATGAGGCGGTTAAGAGTAGAGGAGAACTTTAGAGCCAAATCACATGTGGTGAGGAGATGCTACAAAGACATAGTTTGCTACAACAAAGTATCAGTGCTCCAGATGGTGATGCAATCAATAACCTAGTGGAGGGGTTACTTGCTCAAGATCACGACCAGTGAACTCTAGATTAGGACATCCCACCTTTTTCAGGATAGACACCAGACACCATAGTTAACTCAATGCTTCTTTCCAAGTTAACTTGTTCCACCTTTCATGCTATGTTTGTCTTGGAATCATCAATGTACAGTTGGAGTTTTCATTTAGTTTTCATTTCAATAAGGGTGTGCATGCTTATACATGTCCATAAAAATAAGAGCTCTTTGCTCATTTATAATTAACTTTTGCACGTAATAGCATACATGTTGAGCAACCTTACTTGTAGTATTACTATTTTGTATATGTTCAACGAACTTTTATTGTGATAATAAATAGTTGTGCAGTCTTACCTGAATGTTATTATTATGGTACTTGTTCACCTTAGTTAAATGGAGTGGCTAGTTTGATCCTTTATAGTATGTGTGTCTCGCCAATGCAATTTGTTGTCCTACTTGGCTATCTTATGTTATGTTTAACAATCTTTGTTTCATATCTACACCTTAGATAGGTTTTGTCACCTCCTTGGGAATTCATAAATGAATATTTTCATTTAATGTTGTGCTAATAACCTTTCTTTTAGCCTACACCTCAGATAAGTGTCACCATCTCCTTGGAAATCCTGACTTAAAGATTATCGTAAAACCATTCCTGCTCGTTTTTCCTCATGCTTTGTTTTCTTGAGGAGAATTGGATAGATTAAAACTTTTAGTTTAGTTGTAGTTAGAGATCTGTAAAACCAAAGAAAATCCTTAGTTGCAATGTTCTTGGTTTTCTTAACCTTATGCCTCTTCCAGTTGAGACAAAAAGATAGGAGTTAGATTGTACTTAACTTTTCATGCAAATCAACATAAGAGGGAGCTTCCCCTCCTAATTTGAAGAGCAATCATTATGCATTGTGCATAGCTATCTGTACCAACTCACACTCCAGAGGTGCTAATTGTTATGCCAACACTCTTACACATCATAATATCTCTTACACCATCTCTTTGTACTAAATGCTCCTACACATATTTTATGACAATACATTCTCCTACAAATATATTTACACATATAAATGCCAAAATAAAAAACGATTACACATGGCATAATGGCCAAAGAGTAAAGTGGAACATCATATTTCATTATGACACAAAATATAATAAATAATTAAACAATCCAAACATTAGGTCTTGGACAAAAACAAAAAAAAATCCAACATGGAGATGGCTTGTTGGGAGGAGTCAATAGACTCCCTTACCAAAAATTAGAAGTGTTTTGATACAAGAAAAAAGTAATTTTTTATTAAAAGAGAAATTTTCAAATCTATTAGTATATTGTTTTTAGTTCTTTTAACTATTTTTAATGGTGTATTACTACTTTAGGAAAATATAGTGTAATTTATATGAAATATGTAAAAAACTTCAATGAATTTATTATTATTATTATTTATATTTGATGAAAAGACCTATATTACCTCAAAGAAATGTTACAAACTAATCACAAAAAAAATGGTAGGCAATATGTGAGCATGCCTTAAATCCAGTGTATTGGGCTAAACCAAAGAGACAAGACAACAAGAAACAAGCCAAAAATGCTACAATAGGAGAGAAAAAAAAAGAATCAAAGTTTATTTAAAGAATGAGTGATTCACTTGTCATCAACCTTAGTCTTCCCCTAAAGAAGCCAATTTTGATAAAAGGAATCCTCAAGGAATCTATATACACCCTGAGTCTATTAACTATTAAGAAAAGAGTCATCCAAACCCCAAACTAAGAGGCAAAGTGAGGGCTTGAAAAGATTTACACCATTTCTTGAAGCAACAAAAATCATAAAACTAACCACATCCTCCATCTTTGAAGGAACTAAAATATTTTTTTCATCACTTATTATCTATTGTTCCACCTCATTGTGATTTTCTCTAAATACAACTTCAGGCTCTCCCTCCAAAAGGTTTTCTTTCTCTTCATTCCTATGCATTTCTCTCAAATGGACTTCAAATGATTGTGCAAATCCTTTTCCAAAGGACTTTTAGAATTATGGCCTAATACTTTTAACCTATTTCAAAGAACAATTTAGCTTTACTCAACTTGATAGCTTAATTTTGCTAACCATTCTTTTGCTAGATATGCTTGTTCACTTTGGTTGTGATGAAAGTGTGTTGAGATTTTGGGATGCCTAGAGCATAATTTGTTCTTTTTCAGAATCTTAACAAAATGGTCATAATCATGGAATTTGTTACATTTGAAAGGTAATTGATCATAGCTCAATTTCTACATATATGACCAACCATCCAAATTTAGCTCAATGACTTCAATAAGACCTTTTTTCTAAAGCTACTTCCACAAATTTGAGCAAATGCAAAGTTTCCTTTTGGCTCAACCTTGTCAAGGCGATTTTCCAAAGCTTTGCCAATGGTAGCCAAAGATTTACCATTCCAAAAATAAGAGGGGGATGTGGTAGTTTTAGCCAAACAAACATTGCATTGAGTATATTTTCTATTGGATTACAATCCATTGTAACGACCTTTTGGCTCAACCTTGTCAAGGTGATTTTCCAAAGATTTTCCAATGGTAGCCAAAGATTTATCATCCCAAAAATAAGAGGGAGATGTGGTAGTTTTACCCAAAAAAACATTGCATTGAGTATATTTTCTATTGGATTACAATCCATTGTAATGACCAGAAAGGCACAAATACTAGTTATATCCGTAAGTTCCCGAAATTACTTTCACCATTATAATCAAATGGAACAATATACATCAATGAATCAAAGTATATTGAAACAAGGTGGTGCCTTCATTAGATTTATCCATGTAGGCTTACACAAGAATGATCATCTCAACAATACATGTAAACTCAAATATCATAATGCAAATTAAGGAAATAGCAAGATCATACATGCACCCACAAAGAATCCATAACACAAAGATTTCATGAGTGGAAAACCCTCGTAGGGATAAAAAACCACTCGTAAAAATGCCTCACTGGCTTAATGAAATGCCTCATCAGCAAAGCCTTATTGGCTACAAAATCTCAGTAGTTACAAGATGCCTCGTAGGCAATGGTCATACTGTCTCATTGACTAGACCATTCATTACATATTTCTGGATATCATGAGTGTCATACATATCAAGGAGCATATGGAAGTTCTTTTACTAGTCACATAAGTCTTCACACAACATTTTCAGGTTTCACCAATGCATTATCCTTACATATTAAATTTAGGTAGTGCCAACACTATCATGAATTGCTCCCAAGTATTTGCAAATAAGCCCATTCTACTTCCAATGATCTCTCAAATATCACACAAGTACACTGCAATCACATAAAGCTTCATGAAAATAATTCTACTCCTATTAGGATGCACACATGCCTATGCAATTATAAGCAAAATGTTTACTTCTAAACTCAATGATTCATAGAATTTTTATCAATAAGTGAATAATACTAAAAAGGAATTTAGAAGGTATAGCTCATGTATGTATGAGAATACATATATAAGCTAATGAATATGTATATATGATATACATTCTTACGTAAATAAAACTCAAGTTCAACTAGATGAGGGAATTTCTATTTTCTTCGTACGTGCATGATAAACCATGATGCATGAGAAGAATGTCAGCATTAAACTTAAACTTTAATAAGACAAGGTATGATTTAACATTTATTTATCTTTTCATAAAATTCCCAATTGATTCACCTTACATAATATGCATCGATTAATTGCAATATATATATATATATATATATATATTGATCAAGAGTTATAAAATAGAACAAATTTCATATTCAAATCTTAAATTTTTGTCCTCCTATATGAATCTCATACTTAGGATATTTTTCTTCAATGGAGTATATTAAATATTATTTTTAAATTAAATGTAATAACTTAATTTGATTTCATTACTTTGTTAAATACTTATTCTTTCTAAAGTATTCTTATAATTCCAAGGGTTCGCTATTTGATTACATAAGGGATTAGTTCACAAGAAATAAACTCTACATCTAGTTTAAACATCTCTCAAATGACTCAATTTGATCAATCTTCTAGTACTCCAAGGACTAGTAGCAATTGAATGCACATATGTACCTTTCCATTTGCACACAAGAATTTAATAACTTATTTCTAATTTTAATGATTTACAAAAAAATTATAGATTTATACAAATCGAATGATTATCCGAAATATATTTACATTTTAGCAAATAAACTTGCCCATTCACAAATACACATATGTATATATTCAATAATACATCAATTAAAAACATAAATACATCACTCTAAGTCAAATTTTTATAACTATTCTTTTCAAAATTTAATTCCAGCTCTTACACATAATATATATATATATAACCCAAAAATCATATTTACAAATTGAAGTAATTTCATTTGTAACGAAATGGTATATATATATATAACCCGAAAATCATATTTACAAATTGAAGTAATTTCATTTGTAACGAAATGGTATATTTATTTATAAATAAATGGGCATACAGGAATTTACATCTTCAGAGTCTACATTATGTCATAAATTGGTTTGATTTAATGTGTGTGTATATATATATACTTTCTTAGCAAAATCACTTTTGCAATGAAATAAAATAACCACTTTCACCTAGATATAATATATATACACTTTCTCAACAAAATCACTTTTGCAATGAAATAAAATAACCACTTTCAATTATATATATTTATATATATATATATACACACACACACACACTTTCTAGCAAAATCACTTTTGCAATGAAATAAAATAACCACTTTCACTCAGATATATATCTACTCATTTAAATTCTACATTGATATGTTTTTCAGCATGTTTCATATAATTATATACGCAAATATATAGCAATTTATTATTAATTTTCCAGCACCAACATGATTGTGAACAATATATACATAAACAAATGCATCTGTAAGTAATCTTCATAATATATAGGCTGCCCCATAATTAAGATGTTCTATATTTTTAAATACATGTGTATATATTTGTATATATTTATTCACATGTAATTCTTTTTATATCCATTTTGAAAATAATACATTCACAGCCAAAGTGTTATATAAGCCTACAACATATGATATACACAGAGGTATATATATGTATATTTTTAGATGAGTAAAATTATTATATATATATATATATATATATATATATATATATATATATATATATATATATATATATATATATTTCAAAGCTGTTTATTTTCAGTAATATATTTTCAACAGAAGTAGTAAAATGTTTAGAATGAAGTATTCATTTGCTACATTAAAATCAAATACTCATAGTGGTGTTTTGTATATATATATATATATACTTATATATTTTATTATTTTTAACAAAAGAATAAAGGCATTTCTAAAGCATGAATTCAAAATACAATGGGAAATGAATTAAAAACCTAGATTCACTTCTTGTAGAATTCTCTTTCTTTCTTATTTTTCTTTCCCTTCTCCACTATGCTAGATTCACCATGCTTCAAAACCCTCTTCTCAACAACTAATTTTTAGTTATTTTTGCAAAGCAATAAAGAAGATTATAAAAAAAACAATCGGGTAATGATTTTCCTTTTTAAAGTTTTTCCGTTCCATTTTCATAACCTAATCTTTAAAATCAAAAATAAAATTTATTTTCATGTACGATATTTATCTTTAATTAATAATAATAAAGAAATATATTTTAATTGTAACTACCTAACTATCCAAGTAAATAGTGAGAAATTGTTATTTGTAATTTACAAAAGAAATATTTACCTTAATAAGCAAATAAAAAAATATTATTCACGTGCAAATTAAATATTTATTCTAAATAAATATTAACCAAATGTCACTTACTTACACATAAAATAATTTTCCTAAATAACAAAGTATTTTCATTTAATTACAATTAAGTTAGTCATTCTAAATAATAAGCATTACCAATTAATTGAAAAAATGAATTCTCTAATTAAAATATAATTATTTCCATTTTGTTTGTTTATAACTTAATTTAATTAAACATTATAAAATTACGAACAATAAAAATAGGGGTCGTGACATCCATGTACTAATGATTCTAATATAATCATTTTTTCCCATAAAATATGGGCTACTTCAAAACATTGAATCTTTTTCCTCTTTTAGCTCAAACAAGAAAGCATGGATTCATATTCCATAAAACCAACCCTTCAACAATATTTTCTAATGTAGATTGATTCAATCATCTATGATTTTAAGTATTGACCAAATACCCATGATTCAAATATAATCATTTTGCTCCCATAAAATATGGGTCACCTCTAAACATCAAATTTTGTCCTCTTTAGCTTCAAGAAGAAAGGATATAATCCTCTTCCATAAAACTAAATGCTTATTCTACTCTTCAACTAGAGTTCCAAATAGAGATTGATTCAATCATCTATGGTTTTGAGCATTGACCAAACACCCATGAACTTTCCAATTATAACATTCTTAGAAAAAGCTAGAGCTTGGAGATTACCCTAATCTCCCCCACAAGTATACCCCTATATGGCACACTTTCAAGGAGGAAATTTTATTCAGTATTTGGAATGATAGAAATGTTGCATTGCTTAATCATAGCATTGCTAATAATTTTTTTCTTTGTACACTAAAGCTATGATTTGTTGTAATGTTCTTATGCAGTTTCAAGTGCAAGTTGATAAAGTTGCACTTGAAGTCTCTCATCTCCAAAAGCTATTGGACTATTAGGGGGATGTCCCATGCATTATGGCCCAAGTGCCTTCCTAGTCCACCCCTCCTCAAGGACGTAGGTGAGAATGTAGCCACTCTTCTAGAAAGAGACAACTGAGGAGATCATGAGTCTTGCTCTTGTGGTCCTCTACCAAATCCCAAGATAATGTTGCCTGTACATGATGGCCTCAACCTTCATGTCCACCATCTCTTTAGTAGGACATTGGCTAGCCGAACACCAACAAATTTCCTCAAGTTCCCCTTACCATCTCTCATGATCGCACTCAGACGTCCCCAAAGGAAAATACTGAAGATAACCCTATCATTGACTGGGAACCAATTGAAAATTCTAACTTTAGTGATGTTTGAGGGAAACCTGAGAATAAAGATCCTCCTCCTCATGACATAATCATAATTGCAAACATATTACATTTTGTTTTGCTAGATTCGTGGAAGTGCTTTCATATCACCCTCCCTTTTTTTATAAATATTGTACTATTTTCTTTAAATTAATGCAAAGTTAAAAAAATATGTTCATTCATAAATAAATAAAGGTTAGAATTTTTTTGATAGAGAAACGTGACTAAACAAATATTTAAGTGCCATATTCAACTTTCTAGCAAAACAAGAATGAGAGGGTTTAATTATGTCCCTCCACCAGCTCCAAAGACTAGGGCTTTAAAATCATCCAACTAAAAATCAAAAGCAAAAGAAATACTTTTAAAGGATGGATAATTCCACCTCTCTCAAGCTCTGCATCATCAAAGGCTTTCGTGGCTACAGCAGCCAAACCGGCCTGTGCTGTCTTTCTTTCGTTGCATGTTTCTGTCATGCCCTAACCGTTCACCCCAACTATTTCCAACTATTTCATGTTTTTTCAGATTCTCAAAAGAAAATTTTCAATTTCAACAAAGGGTTCTAAAATGTTTTTATAATGATATAAAGAAACTTTATATCAAGTTTTTCAATATATTTGAGAAATTTCTATAAGAAATTTAACACTTTTCAAGAGTTTTCTATAAGATTATAATAACAAACAAATAGTTTATGTGAAATCTTCTAAAATCTAAAGATTGTTCAATTTTATTTTATTTTATATTAATCAAAGTTCAAAGAATTAAAAAAAAAAAGCAGTTCAAAAAGAAGAATGGAATGGGGTTACGGATTGTTTGGATAAATGGATTTCTATCATTTGCATAATTGGAATATTGTGAAAAGGGGTCAATTACCCCCTGAATTTGTCTCATCAATTGAACCGATTAATGAAGATAGACAGGGGTTGTGTAATGCCCTTGCTTTGTACTGCTCTATCTTGATTTGAATAAATTTTAACCCCTCTTTTAGTTTTAAAAGAGGACTGAAAAGGAAATGAACATTGTCCCAAATCTTTGGGACATGGACGTTGCCAATTAAAGAAAAAGCCAGTATTAAAACGAATCTCCGAATAACTACTTGCCCTCAGAAGTGGCTTCTGATATTATGCAGCGTCAACCAAAATAAATTGCTTAAGAATGCCAAAAATAAATGTAGTAGATGAAAAACAACTACAAAATTTACCACCGGAGTTTGGACTGTGAAGCACTACTAGATTATTTATTCCTACACCATTACCACTGTATATACTCCTATGTATAGGAGAGGAGGTATCATGATGGAATGGAGTCCACTAGAACATTAACATATGCAAATAAAATCAATATGAAATTACAGGCTTTGGTCTTTTCCCTCATGGTAGATAGGTTCAGGAAGAAGACCCAAAACATAGGAACCTAAAACACTTAGGCAGTCTAACACACAAGGATCTTGCAAATACATATGTTCCAAATTCTTTGCCTCGTTGACATAGATAATTCATCACTCAATAACATCATTGACCAGCTTCTATCTTAAAGCGATCCAAAATGCTCTTGCTCTTCAATCCCTGGCTCCGGAATGCCTGAAAGTATTCTTCATACCTGTATCCTCTGTATAGGGCCGGATGTTCCTCATCCACAATGGATTCTGCAGGAGAAATGAAAGCATCCAACGAAGGACCATAGGAGGTAGGAATAGATATACGAACAGTGGTATTGTTTGTTATAGCCCGATGCTCGATGCTCTGGAATCTCCCATTGCTCAAAACCTAATAAAAACATTTCAAGTTTCAGTACGTTAAAAACAAGTTTTGAATAATGGGGAATTCTGAATATAGTCTTGATCTGCATATGCTACTCATCATCTGAGAGGATAAGAAAGCAGAACTTACATAGATAAAAAATCATGATGAAGAAAATTAGTTATATATATAAAGAACCCAGATTTATTGTGCCCAATTTTATTAGTAATAGTATGGATTGGGAAACTTGAAGTATCTAAAATTATATCATATATATTATTATAAACCTGCAACTGATCTCCCAAATTCACCACAAAGGCATTGGGTGTGGGTTCTACTGCAACCCATTTTCCATCTCTGAGAACTTGCAGGCCGCTAACAAGTCCTTGCATTAGAACAATGATGCCTCCTGGATCTGAATGAGGTGCTATGCCAAGTGTGAGATCTGGATTTGGGCAGGAAGGATAGTAATTTATGTTCATCACCTGTCTATGCTTCTTAAAGATTGTATTCAAATAATCAGAATCCTGCCCCATAGCTTCAGAAATTGCAGCCAATAGCTTTAAAGAGAGGGCTCTTATTTCCTTAGCATACTCCCCTGCAATCTCTCTGTATTACAAAATAAATAAAAGACTCATTTCTGCTTCTTCTTTGAAAATTCTTGAGAGAAATTTTGTTCATTTTGGTTTTTGGGTTACTACCTGTAGGCTGCAGGTTTCTGAGGCCATGCATGGATGAATTCCTCCAGAGGGTGACATGGCTGTGTTAGAAAATCCACCCAGTTAAGGAATTTGTCTTTGGCGATGTTGAAGCTTGTAGAAAGCCTCACCAATTGCCTCGTATCCTCTGAACAGAGGCATGCCCTATCTTCTAGGGGCATTTCGAAGAACTCTTTGCAACGCCCATCATGCTTTTCATCAGAATCTCTGCCACCCCATGGTTCACAATCTGGATGTTTCATAACATGTATTTAACAAATTGAAGCAGAACCAGATAAGTTTGATTAAGGGAAAAGAGAAAACAAATAAATATTTTAGGTGGAAGAAGCCATCCTCCTCACATGCACGCTTGATCTCATTCACCACCGATTTTCTACCAGGACTCTCTAAATCTTTGAGGTCTATCACTGGAATGCTATAAGAATGAGAAACCTCATCCATTTGGGGGCGTTCATGGGGAGGAAATATGTAGTTCTCCTTAACTTCGAGATGGTTGAATCCATTGGACAGGAGTTTCTCTACAACATCGAGATGGGTCTCAACATTGGCTGTGGATGACATCTCGCAAGGGAATAAACAGAAAACCCTTCAACTGGACTGGAATTGTTATGGATTTTCTCAAAGAATTGGGATTGCTTTGGATTGAGGAAGTGTAATGGGTTTTTGGGAATCCACTGGAGCATTGATTTGACATAAACGATTGAGAAATGTTTGTCTTCATTGAAAAGTGTCCTTACTTGCAGCCAAGCAAGATCTTATGAGAGCAATAATTGATCTTGATCCGATCGAAGAAGAAGAACCTGTAGTGCAATATTATATAATTTATAAATATATATTAATTAATATATTGTTTAATGAAGAAAAATTAGCAGATAGGGTTTTTAAGTGGACTTGCCAGTCCACAATTCCCTAACAAACCTGTCCACGCCGCTATACCATTTTCAGTTACCAGTTTTTAGGCTCCGTTACCGAATTTTTTCACGGTCGCCGTCGATGTGGAGAAGCAGCCTTGTCCATGATTTGGCTCACATTTAATATTTTCGTTTAAAAGGCTGGAAAAATCTTGTCTCGAGCTCAAGATTCTACTAGCTCTAATACCCCGATATCTTTATATCTACTTTTCGTTTATTTCGAGTAGATTGAAGCAGCAGCTGTAGGGGGATTATTTTGATTCGTCTCATTTTTATAAAAAAATTGCTTTGGTAGGGTTTGACAATACTTGTCCTGCAAATTCTGCCCATTTTTACTCATCGGCATGGTTGACAGCACGACAAAGTTTGTGCAGAATCTTGAGGTAAGTCACTGCCATGGTTTCAGTGAGTTTTTTATTTGGGAATTTGTACATGGCCGATTATTTTTTGATGTGTTTCTTTTCCTGGGTAAGTTGAATCATCTGCAACAAAACATTAAAAATTGGAGCGATCAATCATTGCCAACACTTTCAGGTTATTTGCCCACGCAGAAGATCAGTTGGATTTTCTGTGAAAGCGAAATATAGGAGAGGGTTAAACCGAAACAACAGCCCTTACACTAACAAAAAAAAAATTTAGAAACTGGCTGAACTGCAAAATAAAGAGATGCTGGTGTCATTTCTCCACAGTAGCTATGGATTAAGATTGAAATACCAATTTCTTCGCAGATCAGTTGTAAACAAGAAGCTTATTAAATCATACAAAAAAATAAATAAAATGTGGCAGATTTATTGAGAATGAATGAATATGTTCTAAAAATCAAACAAACCAGAGGAGTGGGAAATGTGAGCAGGTCCAAATTGAAAATTGTGTCAAACGTCCCCAAGCTGATTACATGGGTTGAACACATCCCTCCAGTGTGGCCAACAACATAGGAAAAAATAAGAGATATCATGTTCTCCTTCGACAGTGACAAAACCCCGAGTTCTATGGCTTCCCAACTCAATTTTATCTTACTTATTGGGAAGCAATCTAGAGAGATATATTGGAGGGAGTAGAACTTCGAAGGAAAAAGACAACTCTAAAGAGAACAAGTGCCACCTCGCAATTGATCATGCCAAATTAAGCTGATCCTGAAGCTATGGATCGCCATAGGACTATCTCCTCCATAGAACCATTTACATGGTAATTTTGAAGCTTATTGCCAATAGAGTCAAGCCTTTTTCACATAGTATCATTTCACAATCCTAATCAACTTTTGTTTGGCAAGGACAAATCATGGATTACATGGTTGCATTGTAGGAAATCATATGCTCTCCAAAGCTAGAGAGAAAGTTGAGAATGTTAATAAAGCTAGATTTATCAAAAGCTTTCTAGAGGTAAAGAAATAGTTTAGTTTTTAGATCTTTTGTCATGGAATTTAGGGTTCAGTCAACAAATGATTGAATGAATCCTGAGTTGTACCATCACACTCATTTACTCATTTAACATTGTCCAACAGTTACATAGGAAATCTTTAAGCCCAACCATGGCCTATACTAGACGAATCCATCATCATAATATGGGACATTACAATAAAAAAGATGCAAGGAAGGCTCTTTCTTAGATCAATGGTAGGTTAGTAATAGTAGGAAGAATATAAGTAATTTAGAGTTGTATTATTATATGATATTATTGTAATACCTATAACTTATTGGAGGTATGATTTATAGGGTGTCCATGATAAGCTATGGATTCTGCGGCTTTAGGTGAATTCACCGTCAACAATTCATTGTCATGACAGATTCATCTCGTGGAAAATTCACCACCAGCAATATGATATGTATTGCTGGTGGTGAATTTTCCATGAGATGAATTTGTCATGACGATGAATTGTTAGAAGTGAATTTATTGACGATAAATTTTCCTAAAACCAGATTCTACATGTTCTACAATACCTGTAACATGGGTGATTCACCTGTTGGGCTTGGCAATCAATGTTCGGGTGCTTGTCTGGTCCATATATTTTAGGGGCCCGATCTCTCATTTGAAGGGACCTAAACTTTTATATCTCTTTACTTTTTTTAATTATACCTACCCACAACATTTCCCTGTTATGTTTTTGAATCATTACGTAGAAATTCATGTATGTGATTACTTATAGTTACTGAAGAGCTTCTTATTTCAGGTATTTCTTTATAAATGCCATTCCAAAAGGTGCTTCATTGATGGTGGTTTTTCATCATGTTTATTACATTAGAATTTTACATTCACTGTATGTATGGACAAAAACTCATGTTTTATCTTCATTGGTAAGAGGCATGTTTTCTATTTCATCTGACCAAAGTTATAACTTTTCTAGTATCTATAAGATCACGAAAATGTGTGGACATCATTACCCCCATGATCAGCAGCAACCAACTCGAGCTCCTTATGGGGGCTCTCCTTATCCTCCAGTCTCTGTCTCTATACAAAGGAAGATTGTGAAGCTAATCCTGATCACCATCTGGCGAACCTTAATGGTCGTATTGTCATGGAAGCTGCTAATGAGTCTGACCCAAATCAAGTTGGGTGTAATAATATATAGATTATGAACAGTAGGTTAAATAAATTTTTTTTCTAAAACTATTTGTTTTATGTGAATAAATGTTTTTGATCACTATTATATTATAAGATGAGAAAATAAATATCGTGACATTCAGTGTTCCATCATCACAATGATCAAATGAAAATCATCAATCAGAAACAGTGATACAAATGAAACACAGTATTTTTTTAATTTTTTTAATTCACTCATCATATTTATATTCTAAGATGAGTATTCATCTATGTTACCCCAAGTTTCTACATAGATTTTTCTAAAAATAAGTATGCTAGTTATATTACTAATTATGTGATTTAAAATACATTTAAATTTTACTTTTTAATTTCCTATGGGTGTATCCCTTGAACCTCCTATGGATGCAAGTGCTAGTATTACACAATTTCATCATAAAAAGGTGGATGGATAAGAAACCACACTTTTTTAAGATATACAATATGTAAAACTGCATTCAATGTGTTTAAGTATGAAGAAGGAGATTTATTAATGTATTGGAGAAAGGTTGAGTTTTATGCAATAAAATTTATTTTATTTTGCTAAGTTTTTCACTCCAAAAGACTTTTCCCAAATAAAAATATTATATATTAATTTACTTTCTAATTATTCTATTATTATTTCACACAATATATATGTACTATTTCTCTTATAGAAGTTTATTACAAATTTTCGCTATATTTTAAATAGATAAACATACATATCAAAATAATATAATAATTTCATTAAGTTAGTTCATCTTGTTTCACCATTGTTCCATGTACCTCCATGTCAACCTAATGGGTCCATTGCTTCCTTGACCTTATCTTGCTGCAAAATTTTGAAGTTCGCAAGCATATTTGCACTATGTGCAGACTTCCTTCTTTTCCTTGTGTTTATGCCTTCTTGTATAGGTTGTTCACTATCTACTTACATGTATGATTGTACCTCATGCATATATTTTGATGAGTTTTTTTGTTAAATTCAAAACTAGTGTTACTCAATTTTATGTGCAAGTCTATTACATAGTAGAGTTGTGGACTTTGCAAGCACATGTGCACTTTAGGTGAGCTTCCCTTGTTCTTCTTTATCCTTGTGAAACTTTCGTCCTTGCATAATTTTAGAGTCCACTTGCACATTTATGTATGGTGTAAGATGCTTTTTTCCCTCCCAAATTTACTTTTCTACCTGATCTTCGTACTCTTTGCGAACTTTTATAGTATACAAGCATCTTTGCACTTGGTGCACATTGCTTCCTTCCTTTTTCCTTTTGCTTCCTCACATGCTCTCTTTTATTCCCTATACCTTGCGAGCTTCTCCCTTCTTCATGCAATTTCATAAATCATGTTGAGTTATGATCCCTATTAGGACCACATTAAGGACCTTCAAGGTTCCTGAGGACACACACAATCCCAAGTTGGACTTTTATCATTCTACCTACTAGCTCCACCTACTCCAAGCACAACCAAGGATTTCATTAGTACTCTTATAGAGCTCAATATGATTGTTGAAGATCCCCAAACACATATCAATACTCTATGATATCACCAAAGCATGGATTCAAATACAAGTGGTATGATTGTGCATGCAAAAGGATACATCTTGATAACTAAATCTATACAAGCATGATGTGAGTAGCATGGGTAACATCAATGCCAATAGAATATCCTTCAACTACACCCAAAAGGGCTAGCAATATAATGAAATAAAAATAAGAAGAAAAAAGAGGAGAAATTGGAGGACTAGTAGGGGGTATTGTAGCAAAAAAGTTGAACAAGGGGAAGAATCCTTCCCCTACACATGTAAATGATGTGGTAGAACTACTTGTTTAAGATAAAATCTTATTATTTGCAAGTACATAGTTGTATTGTATTATATTATCTTTCTCTATAACCATATTTTATTTGAGCTAAATGGATGTTTGGTTGCGAATGGAATGGATTATTATCCATAAACTTAATATGGCAATGGTTTCATTTATTATGTTCATTTACATACATGATCATAAGATCCATGATTTTATATAGACTCCAACACTAGTTTGATAATGTATTGAGGTAAATCTAACAATTGCATAACCTTTAAATCTTATATTTCTAGGTAATGCTTCAATCTATCTAGCAATGCTTATTCTTGTAGATGGCTCTCTAATGTTCCCTCTCATATCTTCTTTATTTCCTCTTTTCTAT